>CANXYC011453771.1:0-43943 GCA_948193065.1 Aleurites moluccanus
TATATATATATATATATATATATATATATATATATATACACTCCAAATTTATTATTCATATAAAATTATTTCATTAATTTTTTAATATTTTTTAAAGATTTCAATTTAAATTATAAAAATTAATATATATTTTTTTTATTATTTTATCAGCAGATATATAAATAATAAATACGACACATTATTTTCTTTATATTAATATTTAAAATTATCAAACATTAATATTTAAATTTAAAAATATTTTTAAAAAATACAAGTTAGAATAGTGGAGTTAATTTCACCCATTATTTTTCATTTTTATATTTAATAACATTAAAATCTATTTTCTTTAATTTATAACATTATTATTAATTTTTATATTTAACAATATCAAAATCCTTTATAACATGAATAGCATTAACTTTATGTTAATATTACGATTATAATCACTTTTATAATTTTTTTTAATTGGAAAATTGATGTGAACTTTACATCAAATTACTAGTTTTACTTTTATATAACTTACCAATAATATTCAATTTTTTCTCTTTTTCCCCTTAACATCACGTAATTTCTTCTCTCAATCAATTTAATAATAGATTTTTATTTATTTATTTAATTTGAATTCAATTCTCTCTTATTCTAGTCTAAGAAATTACATATTCTATATGTGATCATTGATTAAGTGGATAAAAAGTTATACAAAATTAGAGAAAATAAATGAGTGGAAAAGGGAATCATTGAAAGGATATAGAAAATATCAAAATTTTAGTATTTTTAAAAATAATTAATTTAGTGTAGAAACTATATTAATTTTTTGGGTTAAAAGATTTGCCCAAAAAATTATAAAAGTAATTATAATCATAATATATAAAGTTAATGATATTAGCATTATAAATTGAAAAGAATGAATTTTTATATTATTATAAAGATTAATGATATTAGTGTTAGAAATTTAAAAAAATAAATAGATTATAATGTTATTAAATATAAAAGTGAAGGACGATAGATGAAACTAACCCAAAAAAATTATTAGTTTATGTCATTTATTTTTATAAATTCAACAATTAAATAATTTGTTAAAACCTGAAATCTATTTTTTTAATTTAACTTCAAAATTTTATTAAGAAGTAGATTTTAAATACTATATATTTAAAATTTTTGGGTATAAAAAATAATTTTCCATGTCATTTTTAAATATTATGGTATTCCATATTTTTATTTTCAAAAACCAAATGCTCCAAACTAGATATGCTATTTTTATTAAGTATGCCTGCATATTTTTATCCACTAACGTTGGTCGAATTCTAAGCATTACTTCTAAGGTTCTCTTTGAGAATTAAAATAATAATAATAACAATAATAATAATAATAATAATAATAATAATAATAATAAAATATTTTATTTTAAAATTTAATTAATTTAAATAAAAAATAATATTAATTAATTAATTAATTATCTCTTTAAACTATATTTCTCTTCCTTTCAACATTGTTGGAAAAAAATATCTCATACTTATTACTAGAGTATTTTAATAATATTATTTTATTTTAGCAGTCATTAGTTGTACTGCTAGTTAATAGTTATTAATTAATAATTAAATATTATTAAATATGTAATTAAATTATTATTAATTATTATTATTAATATATTTAGCTATCAATAAATATTAATAATTATTATTTTTTTAATAAAATTATTTAATTTTTTTATTTAAATAAGTAAAAATTATTTAAAAAATTTTAAATTGAAAATTTTATAATAACAATTATTTTACTTCTTAACAGCTGACTCAAAGCAAATAATTATTATTAAAATAATTATAATTATACAAATTTGATAAGCAATTGAGAACCAAAAAATTAATAATTACATGAATTTTTTTTGTCAAACACCAACTTAATAACTAATATCCTTCCTTATTTTCTAATCATCCAAATAAGACATGTTTATTAATAACTTTTTTGTTTACTAATAATTTTTTTCTTATCTCATACATTGATTAAAGATTATCTTTTATCGATAATTAAAAAAACCTCCCAAAGAAGGCCCAAGGCTCTAACAATAAGGAACCAAGACTTGAAACATCCTAATCCTACTATTCAATTTCAAATTTCAAATTCAGATGTAACAAGTGTAGAATCTGAGAAAAGTTTCCATAGCGTGTACACACTAGAATTATAAAAGAACCAAATCGTTATAGGATAAACATGTTGCACCAACACTAGATATGACCATATTCTACTATGAAAATTAACACAACTAGAAAGTACCTCCATTAAAATAGTTTACTTGAGAGAAACAGTTTAGGTCTATAGCCTTTTCCACAGGCTTTTCTGCTCTATTAGCTACTAAATACCACAACGAAAATGAGAGAATATAACTACTTTGAACATCTTCTACAATGGCAGAATCTTTTGATATGAAAAATTTCATAAATAAGAACATAGCTTTCCTGATCTCTATATCATTGGCCAAGGAAAAGGAAAGCTGGAAAAGGAAGAGAGAAAAAAAAATTAAAAAAAAAAATAACCAGCCTGCCTCAAAGAGTACAGCATTTTAAATTATGCAGAAATCAATAAGATTATCACATTCTGCAAAATTATGTCAAGGATTTAAAATAGTCTTAGCCCAAGTCTTCCAGCCAGAGAATTTACATATCTATCCCCCACAAAAACCCAATAAACAGGCTATGTACAACCAAAAAAAAGACTGGGCAGAAGTGGAAACAAATTTCTGTCCCAGAACATCCAATCAAGAGAAAGCAATGTCAAACACAAAACAAAAAGCTAAAAAGGGTAAAGGGCAAAGCACTTGGTGCTTAATCTACAAATGATCAAATTCCATGAAGAAGAAGAGGGCCTTGAGTTAGAGCTGTACACTTTGTACTCGTAAAGTCTGCAGTCTCTGAATTCAGTTCCTATCCATAATCTCTGCCGGCAAGTTCAGATCAAAAAAGCCACCACCCTCCTTCCTAGCACGCTTCCGAGAAGAGCATCCACTATCATCTGAACTCCTAGAGCCTGAAGGTCTATCATGTTCTGATATCCCACCTACAATGCAGTGTGTCAGTACTATCTTCAGCAATCTTCCTAAATTTACCAAACACAAGAGCAGACCCATACAAGTATATTTCTATATGTTTCTATTAAAACTGAATGGGCTTGGACAACAAACAGTATTGTGGAATCTGTCTGAATTGCTCCAAATATGCAACTGCTGCCGTGAAAGTTTCAAAGCCATTTGCGAAATCACTCAAATTGACTACAAACAAAAATTTAATAAAATATGAAGCAAATAATTTTGCAAAATTTCTCATGTTTCATCTACTATTTCTAGGCAATTGGCCAATTACATATAATGAAATGAAAAGTAACACAACAGTGGGTGAAATTTCCATTATGAAACAGCTGAAACAATATGAAGCAGCTTTTGATTAAAACCCTGCTTGGAACTCCATGCACTAAATACTAGGACAAAAGCTCAATTTGAAGCTAGTAAATGTACAATTAAATCCAAAATTAAGTCAAGTCAAATTAGGAACGAACTTCTGTTTTTGTACCTATTAGGCCAATTTCTTACAATCAATTTTGTGTCATTTGCACCCACTCATTATGGAAGATGAGCTGAATATTTTAATTAGATCAGATGAGCCTGAGAGAAAGAACTCTCTCCTCCTATTAGGTATCTTGGCAAGACATTCGACACAAGTCTCATCAACCAATTATCTCTTGAAAAAAAAAAAATCCATGCTTGGAGAACTGAAAAGTGAAAGAGGAAATCAGTTCTCTAAGGCATGGGTGAGAAACCGAAACAACTAACTTTACCGGTGAGGATTAAATTGAGGGTAGCAGAGGAGAGAGTGTGGCTATGGTAGAGGTACGCACAGAGAGAGAGTATACCAATTATCAATTTGTATCCTCCATGTGCATCAGTTGGCTAAAGCTTACAAACAAGTTCAGGCATAAAAAAATGGAACAAATTGACTGGCTCAATTATCAATTTGGTCAGTCCATTTAGCACCAAAACAAAATGTGTCAGCAGGATAAGAGCATAACAAAATTCACAATATCACCAGAGATTAGTCAAGATGGAATAATGCATTTCAAAGAGAACATCTTCACTCCATGAAAGGAAAACTGCTACTTCCAATGCCAACAGTCAGATACAAATGTATAACTACTTAAATCTATGTACCAAAGTTGCCCGTCATATAAAATGCCAGGCAATCAAGGGCACAACTTAAAACCAGAGGGTAAGTAAAACTAACAATGCAGAGAGACACGTGTGTCAAAAAATATGAGAAGTTATGATGTATGGGGAAACATATATATGCCAAGTTTTGGCATTCAATACCCAACCCATAGTATTTGGGGATGAGCAGGTTCAGGTGCAAGGCGAAGCAGGATGGATCAGGTAATACATGATTTTTTTTTTTTTTAATTGTGTATGACAAGTACAATGTGCCATATGACAAAATTTCTCTTCTAAATCATAGCACCAAAGGAAATAGTTGGATTGAAATTACCACTGGTATTTCCATCTGATGGTAGGCATTTATCAGTAGTATTGATTTTGTTGCTCCAACAAGATGAAAGTTCTGATGCCTTCTCAATGCCCTTTGACTTGTAGGGGGCTATATTGTGGGTACCTAGTTGAAGAGAACCTAGCAAATCGCTTTCTATGCACTCATACCTGCAGGTGGTGATTTCATTAGTTTATGGATTTCAGAAGTCCCGCAATAATTCAAAGCCAATATAACAGTCACACCCACTCACATTTTCTTACATAGGGTATCAGTGATTGTAGAGAGATTGATAACTTGCATCCTTATTTCCATAACTTTATCATCAGTATACTGCTCAAAGGGCTCCTCCAGGAACTTAGAGAGTTTTTCAACATTTGACTCGAGCTGCTGTTGCTGATCCTCAAATAGATTCTGTTTAATTTCCGTTTCCTCCATTGTCATCTCGTCCTTAAACAGCTCATCGCCAAACATATAAAAAGCAAATGGATATGAATATGAAAGAACCCGTCTTGACCTGAAAAGTCTATAGAGTCCATTAGTTACCCAGCTGAAATCCCTGAGTCTTGATTCCCTCTCTTCTGATATTGATACCTTCCACAGGATTGTCTCCTTAAGTTTACTTTCAAGCTTAAAGGAATCTGTATGAGCCTTATAGCGGTTATGATAATGCATATATCGATAAAGGTCTCGCTTTGCCCGTTCTGTTTGTTTCTCTCGATCTTCTTTATAGCGACCGCAACTGTGACCAGATATTCTAGACCATGTATGATCTCTACCAGTAGCTCCGCCACAAAGCCAACTGATTCAAAAGGAAAAAAGGGCAGGGAAATAGCAACTATGTCAATGAAAGAAAGATATTAACAGAAAAATAGCAGCCAAACATATGTCAAAGCCCACATATTTTTGAACAGAAAAGAATAGTCAGCATCATGTCAGACTCTTGCTGGTAAGGGGTTCTACCCTATTAATGAGAGAATAATCCATGCACAACTCAAAAGCATATTTTTAGAAGCAACAACAGCCTGTTACTAATGCATTGAATCAAGGTTTAGAGTCTTAAATGGATAATAAGTAACAAATGCAAATATTGCAGAGGATGCGGGAGAAGGAAAGCAATGCTCACCAAAACGCTTGACCACATATACAGCTCACAAGGTTGCAGCCACCATTCTTCTCAACTGGTTTGTGACACTTAGGACAAGGCTTTGTATGAACCGTGATCCAATTAACTGTTTCAGATTCATCTCTGCACTTCTTGCTCCAAAGCTCCCACATCAAACATGAACAAGGCGAGTGTGTTTCCGACAAGCAACTGAAACAAAACTGTAAACCACAAGAACATTCTACCTCACAACATTCATCTTCCTCAATTCTTATAGCATTCCCACAGTGAGGAGCACTCGGGCACCATTTAACCATTTTGTTGTCCTCAATATATGATTCAAGAAGAAACCGATCAAATTTCTCTGCCAAATCAGGATGCCTTTTGCTGACTAGATTTCTGACAACAGCTTCATCACAGATAGCATTACATTTGTGCGCCATGCACCGGATACGCCTACTTTGACCCTCATTTATTTTCACAATGAAGTGCTCTGTCCAACCTTGAAAGGCAATATCAATACATGAAATCAATCGGTCAAATTTGTTGCATTTTGGAGAAATAAAAAATAAAAACACTTTGATTTGGAACATTGATGTAAGATGTAGCCCATATCACATGCTACCTTACCACCAATATGTTCACAGCTATGTTACTCAGATTTGGATATATCCAATTTATATCCATATCGGACAATTTTTCCCAGTTTTTCCCTCATATTTGGAGGATAACACCCAAAGTTCCCAAGCCATTCTAAGTGTGTAATGTGTGTGAAAAGGATACAGTAGGATAAAAAGAAGAAACAGGGAAACAAAGGTTTTAAACTCTATAGCATCAATTGAATATAAAACAATACTTCTTTCTAGAAATGATCACAGCGCCTTCAATTGATAGTCAAGGTCCAATGATAAACTTTATTTAAAGATATTACAACACTATACCCACTGTCATAAAGGAGAATAGCTGTCACAAGTAATAGTCTGAGTGCTTACAATCATTGCAAAAGCAATGGCCACAGTCCATTCTCGTTGCCTTATTGCCAGATACATCCTCTATGCATATATCGCATGTTATTGTAGAAGATGAAGTCAGTGGTGAATCAATATCTAGTTGCTCAACGACAGTAACACCTGCTTCAGTGAACAAGTATGATTTCCCTTTCTCTACAAACACGGAAAGCAACCTTTCAACATCCCAACGGTAATGTATCAACAAGGTCCTTGCATGGTGTTCTCTCAATGATAACAGTTCCATTACTCTGCGCAAATCATCCCTCTACATATAAAATTCCCAAAACAGAACATCAATTATTGGAGCAGAAAGATATGTATGCAAAAAAAAAATTTGAAAAGTTTGAAAGCCATTTTCTCATTACCTGTGCAGCCAAGAGGGAGTCCCTAGTGATTATCTGCAAAAAGCCGACAAGTATCTTAAAAATTTAATCGCTTTTCCATATAGACTAAATTCAAACGAGAGATATAGGAAGCCTAATATCATCCTGCACAGAATTCAACTCCTTCTCCTTTAAACTCTACTGAACTTGTACTAGTTGCAATTGCTTCTTAAACGAATTTGTTGTCTCACAAAATTGGTGGGTTTTATGGAATTACTTAACAGTGAGAGATGATGGAAAAGAATATGCCATTGTAAAAGCATTCATTAAAAACTAACAAATCTTATAGCTGATATCAAATTAAGCATAAGAAATAAGACCCCTTTCTCACCCTTTCACAAACCCCCAAAACAAAGAAAAATGACTCTTAATATCAAAACTACACCCCTAAACATAGCCAAAAAGCACCAAAAATACCAGACCAAATTGTCGTAAAAATCCCTTCTTTATACTAAAACAACCAGTAAATCCTTACAATCAAACACAATTGCCTATCCAAGAAACCCAAAAAATCCCTATAAACAGAAGGAAATAAAATTTTAAAAAATTACATATGTACCTTGGTAGTGGGACCCTTAGAAGGAACCCAGTGAAAATCGGAATCCTCATTCTCGAGACCATCGAGCGAGTCTCGATCATCAGAGTAATAGTACTCATCATCACCCCCTCCATAATCCTCCATCCAAATTAAATGATTATTAATAATTATTTATATATATAACAAAATTAGCGAAATTGGAATTGAAGAATCACGAATAGGAATACAAAAGAATGGAACTTGAGTATCTAGATTCGATTATCGAATCAAATCCGGTGATCGGAGGATATTTCCCGGCGAGATCGAAGTTGCCGGCGCAGAGAGAGAAGGGAAAAAGAAGAAGCTTATAGGTGACAAAATAGAGAGAGAAACAAAATAGGAATAGAGAGCTGACAATTCTACGTGAGCTTTATATTTATATTTATAGGAGAGGGAGCAAAAAAAAAAAAAGTTAAGAAAAACGGCGACGTTTTGACATGGAAGTTGATAAAATCTTGGTCGCGGATTGTTCCGTACTGTGGGTCCCTTAGTCTGTTGCTGCAGTTTATCATGCTTTTAGAATTTAGAAGAATTCTATTTAAGAACTATAAGACTTAGATATTCATCTATAGGCTGCAATAGTGCAGTGTTGAGTGGAGCTCGTGTTTTAAATCGAATTTTAAAATCATATTAAAATTTAACTTAATCAATTATTAGATATGCTCTAACTCGATTATTAAAAGATTATTTAAAATTATAGTTGAGTTCGCTTTGACTCATTAATAAATTATAATTAAATTTTATCATTTTAAAATTCATTTATAACTCATTTATAATTAATTAAAATACTCAATTTTCTAAATATTTATTTTTAATAAAATAATTATAAAAAAATACTTAAAACAATATAAAAGTAAAATCATCCAATTAATTATTTAATTATAAAATTGAATATTATATTATCTCAAAGATGTGTCATTGGTTGCATGATGCTCGGCGAATACGTAGAGATCCAAGGAAGGAAGGTACAAAAAACAAAGTGAGAAATCATACAAATGATGATATGAAATCTTCAGGCTCCCATTATGATATTATTGGGTTAGAAGATATTGTGGAGCATATCATGGATGATAATGGTACAAATAATTTGATATTTGATTAAGGAAGGAAATTATGTTGTGCATGGCAATTTTGCTTCAGGATGCAGAGTTTTGTAAGCAGAAAGGTAAGGAGAGAGTCTACAGTTCTAAACAAAAATGCAATGGGCTTAAGGCCACAGTCCAATATAGTCAAGCCCAAGGCTAACTTTGCTTCCAATAGATCTTTGAAAGCTGGTACAAGTAGTGGTATTGAGAATAATTCGCAGATGGCTTAGAACAAGCCCATAAATCCATTCTCTAATACTTCTGGTCAGTTAGTGATGTATTCTGCAAATGGTAACAACCAGATGGGAAGGGGAGAACAACAATGTCTGATTTTTTAGCTCGAAGAAGCCATCTGACCCAAGGAAGAAGAGAGAAAGAGTTTCAGTTACTCTCAAAAAATCAAAGATGGATGGACATAGTACAGGCAATAGAAATAGTACAGTTGTCCTTGAGGACTCTGAAATATTGGAAGGGGAAGAAGCCTTGGTATCCCAACAGGGTTTACTTGAGGCCTTTGACTCGATTAGAAATTAACCTTGTTTATGGATTTGGGTTAGGATATGATCCTAAATTTATTTTTTGGTATCATGTCTATTATTTCCTGGAATTATCAAGGTGCTGGAAGCACCGTGTTTCGAGCTACTTTTAAGGATTATATATATATATATATATATATATATATATATATATATATAATATGTACTTTTTTGTGCTATAATTCCATTTTTTTCCAATAATCTATATGTTTTACAGGAAAAGTAGAGGTACACATCAATATTGCAATTGTGCCATTTGTGGCTGATGTAATATTATGAACATAATATGCAAATATTTCTTGCCATTTGTTGAATTTTCATTGAAATATCCGTAGTTAATATGCACGTTGAAATATGTTTTATTTGTTCAAGTTGAATTGATAAAGATGTAATTTTTAATAGCAAGTAAAAATGAAATTTGATAACATTATATTTTTCACATTTTGATATACTTGTTAATATTATTACTGAAAGTATATTCTAAACAAGAACATAAGAGCACAATTTCAGTATAAACAGTATATTTTCATATTATTATTTTGTTTCACTTTTATTTGTTTTTCACGCAGTATATTTTTATTGGCATTAATTTTTGTTTTATTTTCTCTACAAAACAATATAATATTCTCACCATGAATAATATTTTCATTATTGTAATTAAATAATTGCATAAAATAATATATCTGTATGAATATAAATATTTTGTGTGTGTATATTCATATGTTACAGTATATTTATAATACATATATATTACATCTTTATTTAACATGATTATTATTTATATGATA
Organism: Aleurites moluccanus; assembly: GCA_948193065.1. Taxonomy (NCBI): domain Eukaryota; kingdom Viridiplantae; phylum Streptophyta; class Magnoliopsida; order Malpighiales; family Euphorbiaceae; genus Aleurites; species Aleurites moluccanus. Next base: position 9,987 of record CANXYC011453771.1, read on the forward strand.
ATTTTATCATGTTAAATTTTATAAAACTTGAGTTTGTGGCACTTGACATTATGAAAAAAAATTATTTGTCATGGATATTAAATATTGAAATTCATTTAAATTCTATGAGTCTTAGAAATACAATCAAAGAATAAAATAATACTTCAATACAAAATCGTACAAAGGCAATGATTTTCCTTTGTTACCATCTTACCATAAAAGATCCACTTATTTTTTGAAAAAATTTGAGGGAAAGGTATAACTACCAAAAAATGGTAATTCTCCCAAAAACTCATTATGATTAAATGCATTTACAGCTACAAAATTTTAAAACTGTGAGCGAATATAATTCTGCAATATTTTAAATTAGCTCTCGATTAAAATTTTGTGGAGAAAAAATTAATGATAAAAATATGTTAGATAAAATATTATTTATTTTTCATACCTGGAATGTGCTTCTATATTAACAATGTCGAGAAAAAAATTTTAAAAAATATTCTGAATTAATTTAATATCTTCTTGTAACTTAGCAAAATAATAAGCTATTAATAAAAAATCATGAGACATATTATACTGGTTCTACTTCATTCCATGAAGTGAATATTGTGACATATAATAATATTAAACATGTACAAGGTCATGGTCATGGCCACGGTTACTATAGCGGTCGCAATCGTGGTTATAGTTATGATTGTGATCAAAATAATTATCATCATAGTAGTTATACAAATAATTTTAATTCTAAATATATATATTATCACCAGAAGTGGAATAATGATGAATCAAAATAAAACAAAGAAAAAAGTGGACAAAATAAGACTCATTCGAAAAATATGAAAAATAAATATTATCGGTGTGGTATGAATGGATATTGATCATGTACTTAGACATACATCCAAATATTTTATTGAACTTTATTCGGTATCATTGAAAAAGAAAGGGAAAAATATAGAAACTTATTGTTTTTTCAAAATAATGATGATATAACACATTTGGATATAGTTATTTCTTTAAACCAGTTGAGAAGAATGATTGATAAAAAAAATATCAAGATATCATGATAGTTTTTTTTTTTTCTGTGCATTTTTTTTTGTATGAGGTTTGTTTCCTCATTTTATTATAATGTTTTATTTGCTTCGTTATATGTAATCACTTTTCTCCTATCAATTAGTAATATGCTAATAACATATTTTATTTGTAAATGAAGAAACATGAATAATTTTCTATATATAATTGAATTTAAGACAAATGAAGAAAATATTTATATTGTGGATAGTGCAACCACTCATATAATTTTGAAAAATATTAAATATTTTTCTTTTTTAAAAATAGGTGAGGCAATTATTACTACAATATCTGATAAAATAAAAATAATTAAAAGTTCCAGAAGAGTCAATATACTATTACCAAGAGGAACAAAATTTATAATAAATAATGCATTATTTTTTCCAAATTCTCATAGAAATTTATTAAGTTTTAAAAATATTTACAGTAATGGATATCATATTGAGACAATAAATGAGAAAAATCAAGAATATTTTCATATTACAAACATTATTTTAGGTAAAAAATGTGTATTGTAAATTTTTTTTTGCTATTTTCTCTGGTTTGTATTATACAAAAAATGATATAATTATAGCAAATCTTATAATAAACCAGAAGTTTACAGATCTAAATATTTTTATTATTTGGCACGACCGATTAGATCATTCTGGTTCAATAAGGATGAGAAAATTTATTGAAAATTCACATGGACATTCATTGAATAACCAAAAGATTCTTCAAAACAATAAATTTTTTTGAACTACTTGTTCTCAAGGCAAATTAATTATTAAGTCATTATCAGCTAAAATCAGAATAGAATCACCTGCATTTCTAAAACGAATTCAATGTGATATATGTGGACCTATTCATCTACTATGTGGACTATTTAGATATTTTATGGTTTTAATAGATGCTTCCACTAGATGGTCACATATGTATTTATTACCATCACTCAATTTGGCATTTGTTAGATTACTTGCTCAAATAATTTGATTACGAGCATAATTTTCAAATCATCCAATTAGGACAATTCGTCTTGATAATGCTAGTTAATTTACCTCCCAACTTTTTAATGATTATCATATGTCACTTGAGATAAAAGTTAAATATCTTGTAGTACATATTCATACACAAAATGGTTTAGCATAATTACTTATTAAACTCCTCAAATTAATAGCTAAACCATTGCTTATGAGAGCTAAGCTTCTTACTTCTATATGGGGACATGTTATTTTACATGCATCATTACTTATACGAATTAGACCAATAAGCTATCATAAGTTCTTCCCGTTATAATTGGCTTTTGGTCATGAGTCAAATATTTCTCATCTAAAAATTTTTATATGTGCGGTGTATCTCCCAATTCCTCTACCACAACGCACTAAGATGGATTCTAAAAGGAATTTATGAATATATGTTGAATATGAATATTTCTTAATAATTAAATATCATGAGCCATTAACAAGAGATGATTCACTGTGCGATTTGCAAATTGTCATTTTGATAAAGCAACATTTCTAGTATTAGGGGGAGATAATAAAAAGTTGGAAAATATAATAACGTGGAATGTTTTATTATTGTCTCACCTAGACCCTAAAACAAAATAATACGAATAAGAAGTTCAAAAAATAATTTATCTACAAAAATTAATAAATCAATTACCGGATGCACTTGCTGATCCAAAACGAGTAACAAAATCTCATATACCAACTGTCAATGTTTCAATTCGTATTGACATCCCAAAAAAATAACTTATTAATACTAATGAATCCCAAGCACGTCTGAAGCGTGAAAGACCTATTGGTTCTAAAGATAAAAATTCTCGAAAGAGAAAATAAATAAATAATAAATATAATTTTTTTGAAAATACAAATACAAATATGGATATACTTCTTAAAGAAGTACAAGTACCTATAATCAATAAAAATAAAGAGATATTAATAAATTATGTTAATTCTAAAAAAGGATGAAATCGACATGAAATGGCTATAGATCATTATTTTACATATAATGTAGCATTAAATATCATAAATGAAAATGATAATCTTGAACCACGATATGTTCAAGAATATTGAAATAGAATTGATTGGCCAAAATTGAAAGATTCAATACAAGTAGAATTGGATTTTCTTGAAAAACGTAAGGTTTTTGGACCAGTAGTCCAAACACCTGAAAATGTGAAACTGGTAGGGTACAAATGGGTATCTGTGCAAAAAAAGAAATGAGAAAAATAAAGTTGTAAGATATAAAGCAAAACTTGTTGCACAAGAATTTTCACACAGACCCTGAATCGATTATGAAGAGACATACTCTCCTGTGGTGGATGCAATAACATTTTGATACCTTATTATTCTAGCAGTATATGAAAGACTTGATATGCACCTTATGGATGTAGTGACAACTTATCTATATGACTCACTTGATAATAATATTTATATAAAAATCTCTGAAAGATTTAAAATGTCAGAAACATATAATTCAAGTTTCTAAGAAATTTATTCAATTAATTTACAAAGATCTTTATATGAATTAAAATAATCTGAACACATGTGATATATTCATCTTATTGAATACTTGTTAAAAGTAGGTTATAAAAATGATCTTCTTTGTCCATGTGTTTTTATAAAGAAGTCAGAATCTGAGTTTGCCATAATTACTATATATGTTGATGATTTAAATATTATTGGAACTCCTGAAGAGTTTCCAAAAGCAGTAGATTATTTTAAAAAATGAATTTAAGATGAAAGATCTAGAAAAAATAAAATTTTATCTCGGCTTACAAATTAAACATTTGGCAATTTTTTTTTTTTTATTTATTAGTTAACTTATACAAAAAGGTCTTTCAATGATTTTATATGGACAAAACACATTTATTGAGTAGTCTAATAATTATTCGATCATTTAATGTAAATAAGAACCCCTTCCGACCTCAAGAATATGGTAAAGAAATTCTTGGTCCAAAAGTACCATATCTTAGTGCAATAGGCGCACTAATGTATCTGACTAATAATATGATGCATGATATTGCTTTTTTTGTCAATTTGTTGACAAGATATAGTTATGCACCAACCTGAAGACATTGGAATGACATTAAACATATATTGCAATATCTTCAAGGAACCATTGATTTGGATTTATTTTATACAAAAGAATTTAGACTTCAATCGGTTGGTTATGCAGATGCAGAGTTCTTTATTTACATGTGGTGATACAGCTATATCATAGCATTCTATTAAGTAGACAATAGCTGCTACTTCTTCAAATTATGTTGAGATAATAACAATTCATGAAGCAAGCAGATAATATGTTTGGTTAATATTAATAACCCAACATATTCGTGAAATGTGTTGTCGATCTTCCAATAAAGAAATCCAAACAATAATATATGAAAATAACGCAGTGTGCATTGCTCAATTAAAGGAGGGATTTATTAAAGGAGACATAATAAAATATATTTCACTAAAATTTTTTTTTACACATGATCTTCAAAAGAATGGTGAAATTAGTATTCAACAAATTTATTTAAATAATAATCTAGCAGATTTATTCACTATGGCATTACCTATTGTAATATTCGATAAATTCATTTATAATATTGATATGCGAAGCCTTAAAGATTTTCAGTGATATTGTAAATATGGAGAGTTTAACATTATACTCTTTTTCTCTTATCCAAATGTTTTGTTCCATTGAGTTTTCCTAATAAGATTTTTAATAAGACAATATTCTATTTGCATGCAAGAATATTATACTCTTTTTCTTCCACAATTTTTTTTTTACTAGGTTTTTAACATTAAGATTTTAATGAGACATATTTTTTTTATAAAAATGAACATTTAAGATGAAGTATTATAAATATAGAGTTTATTGTGAATGTTCCTTCAACTATCCTATTACTCCATTACTTTTGTGTAATTATATCTAGTTTTATTATACCATTTATAATTTATAACTTATGGATAATATATACCCTATAAAGAGGTACTCATTACTTTATATGACACTCCAAGGTACAATAGAATTTTTTTTTTTTATATCTTCACACTCTTGAGTTTTTTGTGTTCTTATTTATTTGCTATTATTTTTATAACAATATTTTTAATTTTTAATATTTAACTTTTATAATAAATAAATTTTATTAAAAAAATAGTTAAGAGGTTGATATTAGAGATAACAACGAATCGAATTAAAAATAGATTTTATTTAAAAACAAAAATATTTATTGAGTAATACCCGTTTTTGTAGTTTTTTATTATTTTTTTTTCTTTAAAAAAAATAAGTGTTATTTTTCTTATAAATATATAATTTATATTTCACATAAAAAATAAATTAAATATATAATATAAAAATAAAAATAAAAAAAATATATAATATATAATCAAATAGGTTTATACTATTATCCGAACATTATTTGAATTCAAATTATAAAATTCATCTCATTTCATTTACTTAATGAATCATATATTAAGGTCGAGTCGGATATGTAGGATAAAATTATCATTCTTAGTTAATATTTTTTCAATCAAAAGAAAAATTTTGACTTTTTCAAATGGCTTAATTAATATATTTATCCGAATTTTGTGTAGTTTTATAATTATACCCTTTTTCTTCATTTTATGCCAATTCTATTGTAATTTAAAATTTTAATTATAATTTTATCCTATAGTTAAATTGAAAAATAATAATAATATTTTTTTTTATAACAATTTGAAGGGAGAAAGTGAAATTGACTTTAAAATTTATTATATTATTTTATAAATTTAACTTTTAAATTTTATAAATTTAGTAAACTACTAATTATTAAATTAGTGACTTAATTAATTAAATTTGTAAAATTAAAAATTTCAATTAACTTTAATAAAAAATTAAATTTAAATTGAAAATATAGTATAAAAAATTTAAAAATCAATTTAATTTTTTGGCTTTTTAATTAATAATTTTTTTTTAACAATTATTACTTAAGATAGAATTGCAATAAAGTTTTGAAATTATGGTAGAATTGACACAATATAAGGAATATGATGTAATTGTAGAAACACACAAAATTTAGTTTAAATTCATAAGCGACTACGAGAGTGTTTATAAATGAGTACAAAAGTGTTTGAATTTATTTAAAATAAGTATGAAATACCATTTTGAAATTTAAAAAAATATTAAATAATATTTTGAGTGTTTAGATCATTAATTTAAAATGTTATTTTGAAATTTAAAAATAGAAAAAATTTAAAATAGATATGATAATTTTTTTTTAAAATGGCATTTTCAAAACTCTTTTTAAAATGGAGCAAACACCCCTACATTGAGCGTTTTTAATACAAAGTGACTATTGATAAATGTTAGCTGGAGTAGCTCAGTTGGTTAGAGCGTGTGGCTGTTAACCACAAGGTCGAAGGTTTAAGCCCTTCTTCTAGCGACAACCATAGCATGTTTTTGTTTTCTTTCTTTTGTTTACTCCCCATATGCATCTGTAACTGTTGGGGTGGAACTTGGAAGCCAGAACAAACCGAAATCAATAATTTCAAAATTTATTTAGTTTGATTTAATTTAAAAGTGTCCAACACAAGTTATATGATAAAAATTAAAGTGTTATTGGTTTATCATTCTCCTGTGTTTGCAATTATTAAAAGGGCCCCTGGGCTGCTAAAAAGAATCCTTCAAGGGAACAAAAAAAATCAGCTTCTTTCAATTAGAAAGTACAAGTTACAAACATTTCTAGCAAATCATCATGCATGTTAGTTTGAATAATGTAACTTAGTTTGAATAAGGTAAGTAACCTTTTCCTCCTTGAATGAGAACCAGAAAAATCAGCTTCCATCAAAAATTGCCCAAGTAATTGGTTGTCATAAATTCCAAAACCAAAACATCCCTGAGAACCAGAAAACTTCCTTTGGTATTATGATGATAGCTTTATCACAAGAACTCAATTGGCAAAATTTTATCACTAATAATCATTTGCAATTGGTGTTCCTCGAAACTACAATTTAAGCTTAGAATTTTCATATGACTGATTGTGATATTAAATTCAAGTCAATATCACAAGACAAGTTCAAGTTACAACCATTTCTAATAGTCGTCGTGAATGTTGGTTCGAAAAATGTAATCTTCGCCCTCTAATTCTTCTTGAAGGAGATGAATAGGTTGTATGTCAATCTTTTCACTAGATCCTTCTTCATTCTTTGATCTCTTTCCCTGAAAAATGATTATATATCAATGTAAAATGTAAAGCAGAAAATTGAACCTGTAAATAACTTAAAAGGGGGAAAGGCAAATTAGATTCTTCATTTTGTTCTCCTGTGATTTTCATGTCATCAACAAACACCCACATTGAATTAACATGAAAAATAAATTTATAGAACTATCATCCTTAGCAGTTCAGATTATGGCTAGATGCCCCGTGCACATCTTGCCTGTGATTATGGCTAGATGCACCATGCACATCTTGCAATACTACATTCTCACACATATGGTAAGTAGGAGATTCAATGTAGCGAATTGCTTAGTTGCCTAGTACAACAATAAGATAGTCCAGCAAGCATACAATACAGACTCCAACAATCCATTGCATACCTTCCTCAAGATATAGAAAAAATAATGGAATCCATCGCCAAAGGTTCTCCACTCAATAGACCATGTATATTCTGGAGCTTCAAATAAAGGACGCCTGAAGTGTGGCTGCAGGAGATGAATTTCAAAATAATGGCACGAAAAAAAACCCAATATCCGAAAAGAAGAAGAAGAAAATAACAAAAGATGGATTTGTTTATTCCACCTGGCCAAAAGAAATCGAGATGAAAATGCCATCTGGTTTCAGAACCCTGTGAACACCGTCAAGCATTGCCTTGACCTGGGCTACATTCTCAGGTCTTGGATTCCATGGGTCACCACTGTTAACAAACAGTACATCCTTGAACATACAAGGGGAAAAGGCATAAATAAATATGCATATTTATCTCATAAAAAATCATATGCATAATTAACCAGAAAGAAATAAGCATGATAATTTTAACAAACTGAAAGAAGGACATCAACAAAAAACAGTCTTGCTTGTTTGTTTACCATGGTTCCTTTCTCAATAACCACATCAAAACACTCGTCGCTAAAGGAAAGATCCAGCATGTCAGCTTCCAGCACTTTTATTTCTGAAGATAAATGTGACAAGAAAGAAAAGTCTAAGAACATACTACAGTTTCAAACACCTTGTTATTGGACATGGACTGCTTCTTTCACAATTCAGAAACCAGCACTTTTCAGAAGGCATAAAACACATACCCAGACAACTTAACAAGTAATAATCAAATCCAAAAGGTTTATTGTTTTTAGGCCAAAAAACCTTTGATTTTAACAGATAGTCATTTCCTTTAAATGTAAGCATTAAAAGATTATATCATCAATGGAGTTCTGTTTTCCACTATAAGATGCTTCTAAGTTTCTAACTACTGATCGAGATCAACTCGGCTGTGGAGGCTTAAGATTTCATCAGGGCCATAGGTTGAAATTAGGAATTATGAGAAGAGGAAGTGTTAATCCACCACATTGTGTCGCTCTATCATTTTTATAATACCAAAAAAAAAAAAGAGAACCACTGATTGAGATTATTAACTGAATAACCTGTCATATTATTATTGACATTATCATTTATCATCATGCACATACACAAAATATATGCAAGAATCAATTAGGAAAACCTTTACTTCAAAAATCCAATCAGTTAGCATGACATATGTAAAATTATTCATTACAAGTAAACAGAAAAATCTAATTATTGACTACATAAGACACTAATTTTTTATGTAATGGCACCATCACACCAACAATCAAAATCATCTCCAAAAGACAACTAAGAAAACATATATAACAAGATAAGCAAATGCAAAATATACAACTTTGGGTGGACCAAGGAAACACACCTTTATATCCCTTGGCCAATAACCGTTGCTGCATCTTCTCCACCGCAACAGCAGATAAATCAATGCATGTTATGTCAGTAATCCCATCCATATAAATTTCCTCACATAATTGGGAGTTCCCAAAACCAAGCTCCATCACCTTCATCATTCAACTGTTGTATTATTAGCAGCTTCTCAAAAATTGCAGAGCATAAGAAATCCAATAAAAATATATTAACAAATGCTCAAAATGCTAATAACACAAATTTAATAACAACTTGAAAAATGAAATGAACAACTTAGAATTCATTGGTTTGTGAATATTAGTTAATGCAACTAAAAAATGGTTATATGTAGAGAAATAAAAATGTATGAGCATATTGAAAGAGAGTGGCTTTACTGAGGAGTTGGGGATGATAAGGGGTAGAATGAGATGGCGAAAATGAGAGTAGTCTTTGAACCACTCGTAATGTTCCTCTTTTGAGAATCTCTCATTCCTACAGAGTTAAAATCATAACAATTATGTTCACAAGACAAAATCAAATCAAAATTTTTGTAATTACAAGGCACAAAAAAAAAAATTTCATTACCAGTAATCAGGATCCAGGTAAGCCAGAGCAGTAGAAGGAGTTACGCTCCCCTTATCTGTTGAGTTTTGGTTCACATCCATCCCACAGTTCTCAATTCGATTCTCTGCTACTTTTTCCTTCTTCACGGTTTCTAGACAAACCCTAAACCCTGTTTGTAAAGACGCAGGCTTTTGTATCAATAAAATTAGCCATCTTGCACAGGCTATAGCACAGCAAGCCTGCCCATCTTGAATGTGTTTAAAAAGCGAACGGCAAGGCTATAGCACAGCAAGTCTTAAAGCAAGCCCAAACTTAAATAATAAGGTGGATATTGTAATTAAAAAGCTAATACATCAAATCACGGTTGATAAGTCTAGAATCTGATATGATATACTAAATTTTTTTAAAATTTTTTCCAAATTTTAATTTTTTTTTCTTGAAGATGAAATTCTATGTTAAAAGAAAAATAAAATTCTGATATGTTGATTTTTTTAAAAGATAAAAAGTATTAGTATTTTGCTACATGAACCCACCATGATTGAATATTGCATAAAATTCCATAAACATAGCAAATACTTGGCAAAGTTGTTCATGTCCTAATAAAAAGAAAAGCTATTCATACTTTCATGAGAAATCAAATGGAATATTATATATTTTATATCTTCCTTGTCAGCATAAAATGATAAATATAAATAAATTAAATTACAAAAACTTGTTGAAATTATACAGAAAAAATAAAATATTCATAGAACAAAAAGACTCCAGTTTGTCAAGTCGCTAGCCTCTTCATGAGTTACAAGGAAAGCTGCTGAGTGAACTCCCTAGTCAATGTCATGATTGACACTTGTGCTCTTAAATTTTTGCTTCTCCCTTTTTCTTTCATTCTTTTGGCCAGGTACTTCTTTCAAATCTATGCCCTTGGGGATGGCGATGGAGAAGTTGGAGGCTTCATGTCTTCATACCTTGTTATAGAAAGAAATTAAGAAAGCTATCAGCTTCTATAATTCTGATTTCCTCATTGCATAAACTAGGATATAGCCAAAAGCTGTTAATTATTACGAGGTACTATAAACCAACCATCTGAGATCATATATATATATATAGGCTTCCGGTCAGGGGCTCAAACTCGACCTCCGGGAACAATTCCAGGAGATTGAGCTAAAAAGCTCATTGGTAAAATCATACATGTAAGTTGGTTAGGACAGTCAGTAGTGAAATCTCACATAGGTCTCAATAGAGCTAATCCATGCTCGCGCAACCTCCTCTAGAAACAATTCCAGGAGATTGAGCTAAAAAGTTCTTTGGTAAAATCATACATGTAAGTCGGCTAGGACGGTAAATAGTGAACTCTCACATACGTCTCAGCCGAGCTAACCAATGCTTGCTCAACCTCCAAGTACCCTCCTTAGAAATTCAATGAAAAGTAAAAAACTAGGACATCAATCTTACATGGCATAAGGTGAAAGTGGCCTTGGCTTTGCTTCTGTATGTTGCTGCTTATCCTCTGGTGCTGTTGGAGGCGCGCTGTTGCCCATCTTAAACGGAGGTGCACTGTTGCCCACCACTGGTGCAGTAGGAGATGGAGAAGTTGGGGGTTTGAGATCATCATAGCTGAAAACATAATGGGGTATAGATTAAGGGGTAGGAAAAATTGACCATCAAATTTACACCGAACACAAAATTTTGGACAAGACAATCAAGAGACATTCATAATTCATGGAAATCTGAGAGAATTAAAGCTTAACTAAGTCCTTGGTCAATATTCGCTTAATAGAAATTGTAAGTATGAAATTTTGATAATTAAACCAAGACTAAGAAACACATTAGAGTGTACAAGAATATATGAAAAAAAATGCTGAACCCAAACTCATTTTTGGAAAAGAAAAATAAGGAATCAGTAGTCAGTATAACTTTAGAGACTGACACATGCTAGATATAAAGCCATTTAACAACAGGAAATAGTTGAGCAGAAAACTTGAGCTCGGATGTCTTTGTAATTGTAGATATGGCTGCATTAGATTCAACTGATATTTTTCACTGGCTGGAAGCCAGGAACTTATTACTGTGAATCAGCATCTAGCAAACCAAGCATTTTGTTAGTGATAATAACATGGTTCTTGCTTAGCAAACTGAGAAGCATGTACCAGCACAGAAGTTGATTAGCTGCTTTTTGGATAATTACAGATGCTATTTTCCAGTGCAATAATTTGAAAAATGATATATTTACACAAGGTAGGGTGAAAGACTAGCCAAGTCCAGGGAAGGATTCTTCTCGGCAACACTGCTAGCTGTAAATTTTGCTGCATCATTATTGCCTCCAAGTTCTGGTAATTTGGAAACGCTTGATGTCGGACTTGGAGAGCTAGGTGACTTAAGATCCTCATAACTACCAACAATGTATCAGCTGAGCAATAAAGAAAACCATGCATGACTGAAAGGAAACTACTAAAAAAGAATGGCTTACGCAACATAAGGAGAAAGAGGCTGTCCAATTTTCCCTTCTACAGGAGGTGATTTTTCCTCAGAAATGTTGGTTGCGATTGCTGACAAGCTTGTTTGAGTATCCACAAGGGCAGGCTTTGACTCTGCATCAACAGGATTGCCACTTTGTTTCTGAATACTAGAGGGAGTTGGAGTAGGAGAAGTGGGTGGCTTCAAATCATCATAACTGTCAAGTACAATGAGAAGAATTAAAATGACAGAAAAACATAACAGCATGAAATGTGGATAGTATAACACAGAGAAAATAACATAAGCTTTATATAGGACTTGAAATAAAATAGTATTTCCCAAACAATAAATAAACATATAAAATAATATTGTTTCACCTTTCATTTTCAGTTGGAGGCTTGGAGAACATTTTATCAGCTTATGGAAATTTTTATTTCATGTATCCTACACACAGTGATAGAGAGCCTACAAGTGTCCTTGCAAACTACAAGAGGCCTTCTTATGGCCATATGCAGCCTCTGCAAGAACCTGACTTGAAAAAGCAGTGCAGCAAACAAAGAAAGTAATAATCCCTGTGATTTTAGCCTGCTACTGATTGATGTTTAACAATAAGAAGAGTAGAAATATGTAAGAACAGGACTAAAACTTTAGAAGCATATGATTTGTGCAATCTACCAAAACTAGTACTTCTTGCAGCTTCTAGGGTGAATTCTTACGCATAATATGGAGAGAGTGGTCTTGGCACTACTGTAGATTTTGCTTGTTCACTTTCCTTCTCAATGGAAGAGCTCGGACTTGGAGCTGCACTTGCAACCTTCTTAGATGCCACAGTAGCAGGCTCCTCAACTGCATCTAGTTCCTATGGACACAAGCAATTTTAGTTTAGTATCTATATCTAATAAATATGATTGGAGTTTGATCTTTCATTTCCCATCTGAGTTATTAGTTCTATTCAGAACATCCATTTAATATGCAAGCTAATAATAAATTCATCTGAATTTGATACAACAGTTTAAAGCAGCATGCACTTCTGCTGTTGACATTTATGTTATATTGCCCCAATGATCTTTAGCTTCTCTCATTGAAGCTTCATCTTAGCACTCTTATAAAATGAAGAATGTATAAAGCATGAAGTCATAAGGTTATAACCAACTTCCTACATCAGAAGCATAACATCAGCCTGCAAAACATGTTGTTACTGATGGTATCAGAGCAGACTCCAACCCATTACAATGTGAGGTATGTGGATGTTTTATCCTATAGCATTCCTCTCATAAAAAAGTAAACAAATAATGATGAACAAGGATCAATGAATTAAGAAGGAATGGAGTTTTATGATCGAAACACCAGTGTGTAGTTATTTGCTAAGACTCGGTGAATTAAAAATGCATTAGATTTTCTGATGTAAACATTGATGGGACTTGGGCATTTTCAATCAAATATTTCTGTTGTGAAGAACTTTGAAATAAAGACCACCCACCCTTAAAATAGTTTTACGAGCATGCTACACTGGCTTCAGCTTGATATAAAAACTGTGATTATAGAGTATTCGGGAGAGCCAAATGGAATAAAACCTTAACACAATGGCACCACCTGCTCAAATAATTCATACAATAGAAAAGAAAATTGAAAGATTTTTAGAAAAAAAAAATAGACAACCAGAGTTGAAATAGCTTGCCACTGGCATCCCAAATTCAATTTCTTTGAAGTTATGAATTGTAATGAAAAATAAAGTAGGTTCAAACACTTTTATTCTTCCAAGAAAGAGTGGAAAGAGCATACTTTTGGTGCAACACGTTGAGATGGTATTTTTGCTAGAAGCTCATTCATTGGAGTCAAAGGTGCTGTTGTCTCTGCAATTACTTCCACCACTTTACAATATGAAAGCCTACGGTTTTTAGCCATAACTGCTATGAGTTCAGCCACCTGAAAATTTATGAACACAAATTGCCATCTTTAGCAAACAAAACAAATCAGTACACAAAAATATAGAAGTACAACAACATAATATTAAATGGGAATGCGAAGTCATGGAAGACATTAAAATCAGTATTGGTCAAGTTTTGCACATTTTCTCCAGCTTTCAGTATTTTCAGCCAATATCTGGTGTATTTTATATGAGATCATCACTCACCATCATGCATTCGCAGAACGGTACAATTTAGAACAAAATGTTGCAAATATAGACTACTTGTTAAGAAAAAGAAAGAAAGAAAGGAAAGGAAATGGCAAGCATGACTTCTAGCTGAAAATTAAAGAAGTACATAGTGAGTAGCTAACACCTCACAATCTTCATTTGAAACAAGAAAAATTAAGTTCTAGATTGAACTGCAGAGGAATCATAAAAATGAACAAAGAAAGAGGTGAAATTAGATTGATGATTTTATTTAGTAGAGATTTATTATAATATGCAAATTTAAAGTGGGTAAAACTTATTATACAAGAAGTGTGTGACCATACATTATTCTTTGGAAAGGGAAGTGAAAATACAGACAAGAGGTAATGGCAGTTCATTATTTCTTTGTCTTTACCTAAAGGCTAATATTGGAGTTATATTTTATACAATATAGATGTCAAGTGAGAGTTATATGAAAAATATTCAAAGATCCTGAGGCGAAAATAAAATTTAAAATAAGAATACCTGAAGATTTGACACCAGCCCACCAAATAAAGTATCTTCCTCTGATAAGGTAATATTATGTGTTTCTTTGAAAGCATCAGTAGGCCGCTCCATTCCCCCAGGTCTCACTATCTGAAGAGCACTAGAAGTAATCAAGTTGAAGCTAAGATAAACAAGCATGAACACAGAACCTATGCATCCAAAAAATCTATTTTTAGGTAATATACAAGGTGCTTACAGTGTAAGGAACACCACTGGCTATGAGTGCTTCTTCTGCTTTTCTCTTCCAAATTAGGACACCCCAAAACAAACTGTGGCAGCAAAAGCAATGCATTGTCAATAAATCTCATTTCTAACATTAATTCATATGCTAATTGTCTTTCTGTCTTAGATTACCAAACTTACTTTAGAATAGCTGCAGGAAATCCAACTTTGTTTGTTCCCAATGATGAAACCATAATAAAATGTTTAACTTTGGCAGCAGTTGCTGCAAACGAGAAACAGAAGTCAATTTTCTAAATTCCTGGGATTTAAGACTATAAAATGGGCATGTACCTAGCAATATCTTCTTTACCTGCATCAATGAGGTTTTTGGTAGCCTGATAATCAATCCGATAAGGTCCTGTAACATCAAACACCTCCTTCTCACTAGCTCCAATGCAGCATATAACAACAGATGCATTTCCTAATGCAGGTCTGATGTCATTTGGTTTCTCTAGATCGCATTCTACGAGTTCAAGCTTCTCTACAGCTGGGCTAAAGAACAAAGAAAACCTGTTATGTTCTAAATATAGGTACCCTTATAGTCAAATTAAAATATCTGGTATATGTACTATCACTGTGTAGTTTCTTTAAAGAAGACCAACTCCATGAAAATTAACTACTCTAATGTCTTACACTGAGCTCCTTCACCATCAATCTTCATTTGCTCAACACTCTGCAGATGAAATATTCTTTTAGTATGCGAATAAATCTAGTGTATATGTGTGTGTTTTCATCAGTAAAAGTAGTACCTGCAAAAGAGTTTGTGCTTTCTGAACACTTCTGACTCCAGCTCTGACTTGAAACCCAAGTTTGAGAAGCTCCCTGAAGGAAAGGAAAATTGAAAATTGTCAATACATTTATATATCAGTCATCAATTTGAAAATAGAGCATTATAAGTGACCTCACTGTTCGCGAGCCAACTCTACCAGTAGCACCAGCAACAAATGCAAGATTATCATCTTTTATATCTACTTCCTTGGGAATTGCCTCAACTGCCCCTGAACTAAATTTGGTAACACCTAACAGAAATCCATGAACATGAATTAGACAGAAATAAAAAAAAATAAATAAATAAAAAAGCAAGTAATTTGGGACAATGACCACATTTCAGCCTATAAACAGAAAACAAAAGAGGAATAAAAAAATGCCTTTAACAAAAGAACAAAAAATTCCTTTCTCTTGCCGATAGTTTGAAGATATAAATACACATCATACTGTAACAGGAAACTGTAATATTTCATCATATGGATCCCCTTATGTGTCAGGTGACGTATAAAAAAATACAAGGATCAGATAATCCACCAATTTGCCTTTATGTCACCAAAAATGTGTTTCCCAGACCATCTCAAATTCACAAAGTTCTAAAAGTTTTAATTGCTATATAATCAACTTTATAAGAATGAAAAATGGAGGATTCTGTTGCCATTGAAATGATTTTTGATTGACCTTGTCCACATTTCACTTTGAAAAGAGAAAAAGAAAGCTTCTTTGTTTAACATTAGATTTCAAAAGTTATTCCCAATTGCAAATATTTGCTTCTCATTCTTATAGTTAATTCACATAATCAGGAAGCTTCAGCATGAAAGCCATATTCCCATAAAAAGAATAAGACATCTTAAATGAAATTAACTGTTCCTTAAGCCCTAGTTTACTTCACCAGATTCTACATTGCAATATTTCGTTTTCACAAGTAAAAGACAAATGATTATGCCAGTCCCACCTAAGTTATGACTTGAATATAATGCTTGACAACATTTGAAAATCTTTCCCATCGCAAATAGGACCTGCATTGCCATGCTTTTTTACTTTTTCATTTCAGTCCTTCAAATACTAATTTGAGTGGATTATGCACATACAACTAATCCAGTTGGTGATAAATTAGCTTAATTTATCAAAATTGTCAATTCAACTGCAATAAAACCCATCCTATTTTCACAACATAGGAATATGAAGATCATAACCAAGAGGCAAAAAATTAATAAAATACTCGATTATAAAATACCCATTTTCACAAAACTAAGAAATACAACAAATTTCAGACTTATTAATTACATACCAGAGGCTTGAGCTTTGATGTCAAAAGATTTAAGCTTTCTAACAAGTGGGTACTTATTGAAACTTGGAAATCTGAGAACTTGACCATGAACTGAAGTTTTTTCAAGGAACCCACCTCTGGTTAAAGAAGTGGGCATGGTGGTTATGGTTGATGATTGAAGGGAGCAACTCTCCATTTTCATTGAGTCAGTTTGTTTAAGCTTAGGTTAGGTTCATAGAGTTGAGTTTATCTTTTTCAGTTAGGGAGTTAAAGCTCTCCCTCCACTCCATGTGGATATGACGGGTCCCATTGGAATGTTCCACGCTTCCACAGGTTCCATTGGTGAAAATTGGTTAGCAAGTTGGTTCGAATTTTCCTTTTTTTTTTTCTTTTTTTATTAGATTTTATTTTCTTATTTTTAACTTTTTTTTTTCTTTAAAATATTTTCTTGTTTATAACTTGCATAGAGAAGTAAAATTCATATTAATATAATACAAAGCAAGAATCGCAGATTAATTTGATTGATAAGTGAGTTGTTATTTAATTTATTAATTAGAATTTATTAAAATTTAAATACAAAATTACAAAAAATTATTAAAATTTTATTTTTCTGATTAGCAATCAAATATATAATCCCAGCATAATGTGGAGAGCATAAATATATGTATTTATTGGTATAAATAATAATTGAAAGTGTTATAATGTGGTTATGTAAAATTTAATAAACTAGCAGAAAAAAATATTATTATAAATTTAAAATTTTATTGCACAAGTTATAAATTAAATTTTAATTTTAATTTTGAAATATTATTAATTATTATAATTGATTAATATTAATAATAAATAGATTTAACAAAAATAAAAATTGAAATTAAATCATTTTAATAATAAGCATGTATTAGAAATAAATGAGATATTTAAAAAATACAAATTCTTTTTGGAGAAGTTGACATAATTAAATAAATAATATTCAAAAAATAAAAAAATATGAAAATATGAAAATAATAATTGAAAATATCACATATATTCCAATAGTGAAAATTTCTAATATGAAACTTTTTAATTTCATTACCTCTAAAATTATAAATTAACTTAGGCATCGAAATAGACTCGTTAGTGACATCTCCTATGTTTACTTTCACAACTCTTTTCTCTTAATCTTTTAGGTATTCCATAAACCGAACTTCATCAATAAAATTATTTAAAAAAAAAATTGTATAGAATTTTCTTTTGAAATTAAAAGATTTGTTCTTTTTCTTTTTCGTTATTTCTCAGGCCAAGAAGGTTGATGGTGGACTTTTTTTTTTCGTTATATTTTTAATTTTATTATTTAATAATATTTAAATTTATTTTATTTAATATATTTGATTTTCTTTTATGTTTATTTTTCTTTTAATGATTTGTTTATTTATTTTTTATGCCCTTTATGATGTATTGTTCTTTTTTTTTTCTTTTGATTTATTATTTAGTTGAAAATTTAATCAGAATTATAAATATTATTTTTTAATATTTCGTGTCATAAATTTAAATAAAAATCATCAAAATAATTAAAAAATAATTATTTTTTGTCACTGTGAGCAGTTTAATCATTCAAAAAGATATTGTTATTATCATTATTTATATTTTATTTTATTTTGATATTAATTTTGAGAAATTATAATATTTCATAATTTAGTATAATTCCATTTTATTAATGAATGAATATTTTATTTTTAAGTTAAACGATTTGTTTTTTAATTTAATTTAATAGTATTGAAATTCTTAAAATTGCAAATTCAAACCTTGATAAAGTCTAATTAAAAAAAAAAAGAGAGAGAGAGAGAGAGAGAATTTTGTTAATTTTTTTAATTCTAAAATTATGAATTTGATTTATCAATCTTATTTTGACAAATAAAATTATATCCATGCTTAGAAGTGACACTAAAAGTTGATTTTCACTGAAATTAAAATCTTATATACTATAATATGATTGGTTTGTCAAGTGAAATAAAAATGCTAAAAAAAAAAAAATCCAAGTAATGATATGATTGGTCTGTCAAGTGTGATGGTGTGAAGCTTGGTTTGGGGTAATATATTTTGGGCTTCATATGACAGACTGGAAATTAGAAATTGGGTTTTTTGTGGGCTATCAAGACAAGTCCTACAACATATATGCTTGAGAATCACCATTAGAAATTTAGAATTATGTGGAAATAAATTGCAAAGCTTTTGCAGTTTAGGCTTCATTCAATAAATTTAATTAACTTTTATCATTTTAAATATTATCATAATATACTAATCATCAAAAACTAATAATAAAGCAGCCATTAACTTTTTACAACACTGAAACAAAATATATATATATAATTTACAAATCAACTTTGTTACGAGAATAAAGTTTAAAAATGCTAGTTTTTATTTAATCGATATGAGATTTATATTTTAATATTTTTCCTTAAGTGATAATTAGATCAAGATAATTTTTATTAATTTTAGTTGATATTTACAAATTTATAATGAGAATTGAGTTGATTGAATTGAAAACTTATCACTAAGTGAAATTGAAAGCTCAACACGGATAAAAAAATAATTAAAAGAAATTCACTACAAGTGAAATTAGTGAAATTGAACATAAGATATATTGAAAATTGAAATCCTAGTCTAGGGGTAGGAATTATTTTTTCGCTCTGGTATTATATTATGAATGTTGGGAGCATATATAAGTTTGGGAGTATTAATTTTAAAAACTAACTATTGAGATTAAAAAGTATAATTATATATAAGTCCATTCAACATCTTTTATTTAATCGATATGAAATTTATATTTTAACAAACTTGATTTAATAATATTAGAGTTATCTCCCACTACATATATCAATTATAATCTCAATCAGAGTTAACTAAATTAACCCAAAAATAGAAAAATATATGTAATTTTTCATAGTTTTGTTTATACCATATTCATTTTCTCATTGTTTACAACCATTTTTTTTTCTTTTCATATGAAATATAGTGGGTATTTGGCAATTTAATTATCAAATTAAAATTTTATCATCAAATCAAAATTTTATTAAAATGAATATTATAATAAATTGCTCATCGTAATTTAAAAAAATCAATTTGAATGACCAAAATTTCGTTTCATTGTTTCATTGTATTTTATTCATAGTTATATTATCTTTTATATATGATCAAATGTACATTATTCATATTTAAATTAAGAGATTTATATGAGAGCATTGAGAAGTATAAAAATAGAAATAGTCTTTCCATATAATAATTAAGAGCCTGGGCAAGGCAAAGGGGATTTATGGGTTTATATACAACATACATATGACTTGGAGTGAGCTTGAAAGTGTGTGAACCACACACCCAAAATATAAAGTTTATATTAGTAAAAATTAAATTTTAATGACTATGTAATATTATAATAAAATAAAGTATAATCAAATACTTTTTTAAAGTAATATATCATTGCCCAAAAAGCAAATATATAATAATTTTTTTTTTTAAATTATCAAGAATTATTAAAAATGAAAGATTTTTATATGTAGGCTATAATGTTTTGAACAAGTTGACTGTGTTCTTTTATATGTATATATAAAGCAATGTTTGAAAATATTGCCACTATAAAATTCCAATAAATTCAATTTTATCAAAAGAAAAAAGGTTCTCTATTGTTTGGATAACTAATTTTCAGTCAAAAAGAAAAGGAGAGGGAAAAATAAATAAATAAATAAGTTGAAGGCTGCCTAGCAAATGGGGGAAAAGTAGTAATAGACAGAAAGAAAGACTAACCAATATTATAAAATCCATCAATTTTTTTTAGCATTAATGTTAGTGGTAAAATTTTTTCACATTTTATAATTAATTTTAACGATGAGATTCGAAATTTAATATTCATTCTTAAAATAAACTAATCAATATTATAAAATTCATCAAATTTTTTTAGTGTTAATGTTAGTATAATTAAGTA
This sequence comes from Aleurites moluccanus, assembly GCA_948193065.1. Taxonomy (NCBI): domain Eukaryota; kingdom Viridiplantae; phylum Streptophyta; class Magnoliopsida; order Malpighiales; family Euphorbiaceae; genus Aleurites; species Aleurites moluccanus. The sequence goes on from CANXYC011453771.1 coordinate 30,790, forward strand.
TAACTGTGAAATTCGAAACCTAATACCCCTTTTAAAATAAACTAATTAATATTATAAAAGCCATCAAATTAAAATAATAAAAAATAAATAAAAATATAATTTTGGCTTGCCTAGCTAGCCAAGTAGTCTTTTTCTTCACTTTTGGCACCAATCAATTCCATTATATAAGAAATATTTTATAATTGCTATTCAACAACAATATAATATATAAAAAATTCATTATCTATAATATATTATATAAACCTGTAATAGAAATATATAAAATAAATTTAAGTACAAATATTTTCTCACTAGAAAAGAAAAGAAATATAATTTTAAATGAATAGTTTTTTTAAATTATTAGTAATTATTTATTGATTGTATATTATATAAATGGTAATCTCTTGATTTCCACATGATGATTAGTCAAGCTGGCAAAGTGTCAATATATATACATATTAGTCTCCTTTGGTGTCTCCTAATCTTAGGAGTTAATGTTTTTTTTAATAAAGGTTGCAAATTTTGACCAAATAATAATAATAATACATAGTTGTGGGATTGACCATTTTCTTCATTCAATTCCAAACTTAATAAAGGAATAAATTGCAACAGAGCAGACTTTTTTAATATCCCTAAATTGCCTGTGAAAGATAGCAGTTGAATGTAATAGGTGTACTCAATTTAGAATTTTAAAAAATTTTATGAATTTAAAAAATTAGGATATAAGAGTAAGGTGATATTCAATTAAAATATTTTTTCTAACATATAGATTAAGAAAAATTATTTATTTTAGGAGAAAAATCATGGATGTTAATTAAACAACTGTAGCAGCAGTTTATTGCAGATACCTACAATTTTTTCTATCTTTAAGAACAATAATTTTACCACATGGATTTTTGAGCATCAATCTTTATTTATTTATCTTCAATTTTTTAAAATAATAATTAAATTTTAAAATTTATTTATTTATTTATCTTCAATTTTTTAAAATAATAATTAAATTTTAAAAAAAATAAAAAAATAGTCATTATATTACTGAAATATTAACATAATTGACCAACCAATAATATTTATATTGAAAAGTATTATTCTAATTGATAAGAAAGTTAACTCTTTTTCTTAGATTTTTCAATTTTAGAATGAATAATTTACCTTTAATTGAATTAGAAATATAAACTTAATATAATACATAAAAATTAATTTATGATATTATTTTAATTAAATTAAGCGATAAATTTAATATATAAAATTTCATTAATAATATTATTTTATTATTAAAAAATATTATAGTGTACTTAAGTTAAATAATTTTATATTGTGCGAATAAATTTTTAATTCAATAATATTATAATTATTTTGAAGATTTAAAAGCAATTTTATAAAAAAAAAAAATTAATGTTTTTGTGCTGTACAAATAAATATCTTTCTAAAGTTTTTTTTTTTTTTTTTATATATTTTTTGAAATTGAGGCTAATAAATATAGATGGATTTCGTGTTAGTTAATAAAAAACGACAAAGCGAAACAGTCTAGAGATTGGAATGTGATTCACACATTTTGGGTGGAGAGTAGCGGAGACAGATACAAGTCTTTTAGATACTCTAACGTGGTTTTTCACGCCATGTCTGATGGCGACTTTTATTATTATTATGAATTTTTTTTAATTAATTCCGATTTAATGTTTAATTTCAGTTTTTTTTTTTTTTTAATTTTCATAGAATTGTAATATTTTTCTTTTATTTACGAAAACTTCATATGACTTTAGAGTAATTTTTTAATTTTTATTATGGTGACTAATATATATATTAATTTTATAAATTTCAGCAGCCTTTTGACCATTCCATTAAGTTAAATTAGTTTATGGTCGTAATCAGATTTTTATAAAATAAAAATAAAATTTTATGATTTAATTTTATTCTACGTTTATATTTATAAATTTATTCTAAAAATAATACATATTTTCTTAAATAAAAATTTTCTTTTGAATTATATTTTTAATATTAATTTTAATTTAAAAATATAAATTTAATATCTTAAACTAAGAATTTTTGGATTAATAGCATAAAAATTGTCAACAAAATTATATTTATTTAAAAAATAAATATGTAATTATTTGAAAAGTTTAAATAATAAATATTTATTTTTATGAGATAAATAATAATAATAATAATATACTAATAAATTAATATAATAATTTTTTTATAATTTTGATTTAAATTAATATTTAATTAATTAATATTTTTTTAATTAATAAAATTTATAAATTCAAATAATATTAATTTATAGTATATAGTATTTGAAGCTCTAATCCCAGAGTAGATTACAAAATGGTTCGTTAGCGCTCGCCAAATATGACTAGCAGCCACCATGTGACTAACCTCATCACCAATTTTTGGAATCTAAATAATTAACTATAAAAACCGATCCTTCTCTACAAAACGACAAAATTTCCCTAATTACTTACCAAGCTTTTTTTACCACAAGAGCCTAGCTTCTCTACAAAACGACAAAACATGGAACACGCGATTATATTTAAATTTAACGCCGACACTCACTCTACAATTGTCTTATTTCCATTAACAAAGCCAAAGCTTGAGCCTTTCACTTTCGTTTCTAACCATGGCCATCTCTCTGCAACTCTGCCGCGTCTCTCTCCGTACTGACCTCTTCGCCCGTGAGACCTTCCAGCCTCTCAACCGCCGGAAATCTTTCTCGATTCGATGCTCATCTGCCGGCGTTGATGAGTCATCTTCTGGGTCCGTTGCTATGGACTCTGAATTTGATGCTAAGGTGTTTAGACATAATTTGACTCGAAGCAAGAATTATAATCGAAGAGGATTTGGGCATAAGGAGGAGACTCTTGAGCTTATGAGTCAAGAATATACTAGTAAGTTGTTGTTATTGTTGTTGTTGTTTTGAGTTCTTTAGTTTGGGAATTTGATCTTACTTGATGAATTTCAGGTGATATTATTAAGACTTTGAAGGAAAATGGGAATCAGTATACATGGGGAAATGTTACTGTTAAATTGGCTGAAGCTTATGGGTTTTGCTGGGGTGTTGAACGGGCTGTTCAGATTGCTTATGAAGCTAGAAAACAGTTTCCAGATGATAAGATTTGGATCACAAATGAGATTATTCACAACCCAACAGTTAATAAGGTATTTTATTGTTCTTGAATCTGTAATTTTTTTATTAGTTTTTGCTTCTCTTAAATTCTGGATTATTTGTTGATTATTCACCAAATTCGTTGATATTATATAGTCACACTAGTTGTAATCCTAACTTTAAACTTTGGATTTTGATGGTTTCTTTTCCCCTTTCTAAAAAAAATGAAATTTTAGAGCTAATTTTCTAGTAATGCTAATGAAGTTTGAATTTTTGAGAAGTTAGATATTGGGAGTTTTTGCTTTTTATGATTTCAAACAAGATGATTTTTATTTCTCAATTGGAAGTTTAAAGTTCTTGGTTAAAAAGGGCTACCTTCAATAGATGTGTTGGTCTGGCATCTTTCTTCTTTAATAGTGATACTCTTTATGTTCTTTACGCCAGCGTTTAGAAGAGATGAACGTTCAAAATATTCCTATTGAGGAAGGGAAGAAACAGTTTGAAGTGGTGGACAGTGGTGATGTGGTGGTTTTGCCTGCTTTTGGAGCTGCTGTGGAGGAGATGTTGACTTTGAGCAACAAAAAGGTGCAAATTGTTGATACAACTTGCCCTTGGGTGTCTAAGGTATTTTTATAGAGACTATCAGCTGTTATTATAAATTGTTACTTGTAAATCTTTGATTTGTTTCTATTGTATATGTGTTGATGACATGTGTACTATTTGAACTTATGTGAAGGTATGGAATACCGTTGAGAAGCACAAGAAGGGAGATTACACTTCAATCATTCACGGTAAATATTCTCATGAGGAAACCATAGCTACTGCTTCTTTTGCAGGAAAGTACATTATCGTGAAGAATATGCAAGAGGTATGTCCTTGAAGCTAAAGGTTATTTTTATCTTTTTAATATTTCAAAATTCTTTAATGGGTATATTTATTTTTGTCAAAACTGTAAAGTAAAAGTTGTGGATGGTCACATTTTCTTGGTTATAAGAAGTTCTTAATTTATACAGGCAACATATGTGTGTGATTACATTCTTGGTGGTCAACTTAATGGATCCAGCTCAACGAAAGAGGCTTTTCTAGAGGTAAAGCTTTAGTTTCATGTTCACTTTTAACCAAGTATTTTGGGTTTTATGTGGACTTTAATGAGATAAATATTGGCTTGCTTGCAGAAATTTAAGTCTGCAGTTTCTAAGGGATTTGATCCAGATGTTGACCTGGTCAAGGTTGGTATTGCAAATCAAACTACAATGCTCAAGGGAGAAACAGAAGAGATTGGTAAGTTTAGTTGTGATATGTCATTCCATCTTAATCGGGGAAATTTGAGTTGTTATTTTTGAACTTATTTTCTTCTTTTAATTTCTCACAGGGAAATTGGCGGAGAATACCATGATGCGTAGATATGGAGTGGAAAATGTCAATGACCACTTTATTAGCTTCAACACCATTTGTGATGCTACTCAAGTAATCCTCTTCTCTAGTGTCATGGTTTTGCCTGTTCAATGTTCTGTTTTTCACTACAATTGTAGGAAATACTATTTTAAAGAACATTCATCATCCTTACCTGGTCTATTTTTATTTCAATCTTTACAGATCTCCAAATTTGTGCATTCCTTGTTCTTTTTTTGAAATAAAAATTCTATAAGTTGGCTATTTCGCCTTCCATAATTGAACCTTGAACCTTTCCCTTCTCAAAGAGAGAAGAAATAATTGATGAGTAATAGCAGTCTGTTAACCTGGAACATGTACTTGTATAAATCCAATTTGCAAATTAGCTAGAAGGAAAGTTGCTTTATGCTAAGTTCTGAACAATATTGTTTGGTTCATCTGCTCTGCATCTTCTGCTAAATGGGAGCTTTACTTGCTTATTTTGCAGGAGAGACAGGATGCTATGTTTAAGTTGGTGGAGGAGAAGTTGGATCTCATTTTAGTAGTTGGTGGGTGGAACTCGAGTAACACCTCACACCTTCAAGAAATTGCTGAGCTCCGTGGAATTCCTTCATACTGGATTGACAGTGAACAGAGGATAGGTCCAGGAAACAGAATAGCTTATAAGTTGAATGTAAGTATCGATGCTTGTACTTGCTTTTCAAAACAGAGTTTTAGTTATCAATTCTCTCATTATCTTTTTTTCCTCTCAAATTTTATTTTAATAGCACGGCGAGTTGGTTGTGAAAGAGAACTTCCTACCAGAAGGTCCCATTACAATTGGTGTAACATCTGGTGCCTCTACTCCAGACAAGGTAATTCATTTATTACTATAGACCCTCATTCATTTCTTTCTGTTCAATGTTTCTTCAATCTGCTTTCTTAGACATATACAATATTTAGATATTGAGCTTCCAAATATTGAAATTATGTGATTAAGTTTTTTACAAGCTATGTCTGATCACCTTACAATCAGACATAACATAAATTGGTTGAGTTTCTGCTGATTATCTAACATTATTTTTGTGTGCAATTCAACCTTACATAGGTCGTTGAAGATGCCCTTGTCAAGGTATTCAACATCAAACGCGAAGAAGCCTTGCAAGTAGCATAAATTTAGTTTGTACCATGACTGAATGTATCATTAACAAGAAAGGCTCCACAGGATGTGGTATACCATTCCATGTATTCAAATTCATAATGTTGGTAATATAGAGAGTGTGATTTTAAGAGCTGGAATTAGTGGTTTGTGCTCTGGAATTTCTAACCAGATTATTTTTACTGGAAAAGAACTCTAGAGTCCACTCACAAGCTTGCACATATCTCACTCCTTGGATTTCTGAATAACTGAAAATTTCAAGTCATAAGAGATCGCTGCTTCCGTATTTTACCCCCAGAACTTTCTTTTGCTCCAAGGTTGGCAATATTTCACCACTTATGGTACAAGGGTAAAATATTAGATCATTGTCCCCTTTCGGAACTTAAAAAGTAAAAATGTCCAGACTATTAATATTTTCGTGTCATTCGCATTACATTATTTTCTATTTATAAGTATTTGGTGACACTTATCTGCGATTGCAATGTGCCAGTCATGTAGCATCGGAGGTCGTTACATGGATAAATGATTTTAGACAATATTTTTTAATAATCATAATACATATATATTATTGTATTCCTCTATTTTAAATTAATTTAAATATATTTCACCTGTTATTTTTTTCGATATATTCAATTTTTCTAATCGAAAACTCTTTAAATCTTTCGTTTACGTATACAAACCATTTTAATCTCTATTATCTCATCATATCCTTAATCGATGAGACTTTCCATGTATTTTTAATGCTTTCATTAAATATTTTATCCGTTCTAATATGAAATTGATATCTTAATAATAGTGTATAAATGTTAAAGGATACAAAAATTGTTGGCTGATTAATAAGATAATATAAATATAGTGCAATCTGAAATTGGATTTTGCAAAACGAGGGTTTATGCTAATCAGAAAAGGCTAATGACTTGAAAAGCTGAAAAGGAACTTTAATTCAGGCATTTGGAGAAAAACCAAAGTGCCACATAAAGTAGCTAGCCAAAACCACAACAAGCTAGCTGCCATGATAGATGTTTCCTGCAATGACTGCACCAAGTTGGCCGTGACCTAACTTTGTAACAATCACCCAGATCAACAGCTATTAAAAATGCCAGGCCATGGAATCTATCAACAATTTAGAGCTGGACTAACATTGAGTAAACGACGTATGGTTGATATTGTGTGAACGACCAAACTAAAATATAAATGCTCCGTCGTTTTCAAGGTAACAGCAAATCGGGGCAATTGAAAGGAACATGGTTTTCATATTTAGTCTGTCTAAGAATCGGGAAAAAGAGAGGCAGAAAATCAAAAGATATAACTGAAATCAACCGGCGAAATTAAAATTAAATCGAAAGTAATTAAATTAATATTATATAACATAAAAAATATAAATTTTATTTTAAAATTTGATATTTATTATCCATATACTTCAAATAAACTAAAATTAGATAATAAAATTATGATAATATTTTAAGTTTTAATGAGATAAATGATTAAATATAATAGTAAATATATTTTAAAAAGAAATTTATAATTTATTAAAACGATAAAAATACATAAATTCTAATTTTGAAAAATAAAAATTGTAATTTAAAAAATAACATACAAGATAAAATTTAACCATTAAATTTTGATTAGAGTTAATTTAAATTTATATAGTTAAATATCTAACTAACTTCAATTAAAATAAATTTAAATAATTAAATAGAAAAAAATTAATAATTCCTAGAATAAAATTTATTTTGTGGTACAAAAAATAAAATATAAAAAAATATAATTATTTTTTAAAAATATTATTCATTTTATGACATTAGCCAAGCAATAATGAAAATAAAGATCATTAAAGATTTAGAAAAATTCCCCCATTGAAAACTTTAACATTTTTAATACCGTAAATGAATTCCACTAAACATTAGTAAAAAATGATTCTCACATTCAAAATAAAGAGAAAATAGCTAAAAAGGAGTGCTATAAATAATGAAATTCAAATCCTAAATACATGAGCCACAATTTTAATATATTGGACACAAAACGTGGGCCACAAGTTCAAATAATTATCAGCCTTTCGGTTGATATTCTGTGGTTGGCTTTACAAATGGTGCCGTTTGTGCTAAAACGGCACAGTTTTAAACCTAAAAATAAAATAAAAAAAATAAATGCTGATCCTGAACCAGAAAATCGGTATGGGTCATTCGGATTTTTGGACAGCGGATAATTTCTGGCGGACTAGACCAGTCGCTCAACTGATTTTAAATTTTTTTAGTTAAATGGATTGGTCTGATACGATTTTCAAAACACTGAAATATCATTACTTGCAAAGCAGCATATTCATATTTTTTAGGTTCAGCTGCTTAATACTGCAAAGTAAATTACAAGAAAGTGAACCAAAAACATAACAAGAAAAGCTAATTTTGATAACCCATTTGTTGTATCCAATTAGAAGAAAATTGCCTATGAAATGCTACCTCATATTGGTCTTTTCAAGTTTGTTTCATCACTCATTTATTTTAAGTTCTAAAAGACTCCAGTGAGGTCTCTAAGAGCCACCCCAAGTTCTAATTCGCTCCTCGGCTTTCGCAGCCTGCAATTATTAGGTAATTCTGTTAATCCTGCAGTAAATGATTATTGAACATACTAGCAAGAATTTTAAGGTTCTTGTTGATGCTGTTAAGTTAAAAACTTAATTGAGTTTAGTCATTGTATGTCACTGAACAGTAGCTATACCATGCTCTTTATGTTGATTAATTTCTCTGATATACATTATTGAAACAAATTAATGTAGACTTACTTCTTTGTGCCAGTTAGTTCGGAGAAAGACGAAAATCAGAATGAGTATTTGAAGAACATAACCAGCCAACATCCCTGTCCATATGCCGTTAACACCTAGCTTGAACTTGTATCCAAGCAAGGCACCAACAGGAAGTCCTAAGATATAGTAACAGCCAGTATTAATCAAGGCAACTAAGAACTGCCAGCCTGCACCAACTGCCACTCCTGCAAATGTTGAGAAAAATAATTAATTCATTACTGCTTTATACATTTGCTATTAGTTTCATAAGTATTTGTAGCTGATTATGAGTCAATTTGAAATTGAAGTTGAAATGATTTTTTTCGGAAAAAACACCATTTTAGATGCGGTTGAAAAAAACTGCTGAGGAGTGCATTTTGGCTGTTCTAAAAAACTTCTATGATTAGAAATATGTGAAATTTACCTTAAAATCAAGTACTTGTCTTAACAGGAGCTTAAACAACAATGCCCAACAGACCCTATGTATAGATAAAATATTGGATAGTGGAGATTGGAGAGTTTTGTTGCAATTACCATGGAGCACAGGTTGGATGCTGTTGAGGAAGATTGTTGTTGCCAAGAAGTAACCCAGCTTCGATGCTTCATTCATGACCTCCGGTTTTCCAGTGAACACCTTTGGAAAATCATTCTTGGCTGCTAGAATTGCAACTGTGAATACAACTCCAATTATTGTGGAAGTTAAAACAATTACCATCACTGAAAATTTTGCTGCTTTAGGATTTCCAGCTCCAAGTTCATTTGATACTCGCACACTGCAAGCAAATCAAAGTTTTCTTATGAATTTTTGACACAGAGGCTTAAACTATCTTTGACTAGTTAAAAATGCCTAACCAATTCCCCATATTTCTAAGTAGAATTAAATCTGTGGTAGTGTTATAAATGGTTGACCACAGCTATATATTCCAATTCTAGGAAAGCAGCAACTGACCTTATTGCTGCATTGAAACCAAGACCAATCATCAGAGTCCACAGTTGCAGGTTCATACTGCAATTAAGAAAAAATATCAAATTTCTTGCTAATGAAATACGACTCATTTCACTTAAAAAAATGGTAAATTAGGAGCAGAAGAGAAATCTAACCAGATGGAAATGGAATCTACTGCAATTTCTGGGTTCTTTAACCATCCAACCATAAGAATCACAATTGTAAAATACCATAGCTCCAAGCTGTCAACATCAAGACCAAAAATAAATAAATATTGTGAACCCTGAACATGTGTTTTGCCAAAAGTAAAATATTTTTGGATACTAACCATAACATTACAGCTGATGCAAGTGAGAGCTTTACAAAACCAATCAATGACTTGAAAGCTGAACAGGAAAAACCAGTCCAGGCCTCTGGGAAATAACCAGAAACAACATAAAATATCTGACCTAAAACTACAATCCACCACGAAATGTTCCCTGCGATGGCAGAACCAAGTAGCCCAAGATCCAATTTTGCGACAAGTAACCAATTCAACAACATATGAAATGCAAGGGCTACCATGGAAATGATTGCCATAATCCATACTCTGCATTGTGATTGGAGAAACTTCTGTATTGGGAAATTTAAGGCATAAGCAAACAATTGAGGAATTACCCATATTGTGTACTTTCCAGCAAGCTTTGAAATATCTTTGTCTTGTTGAAGGATCTGTAGTAATGGTGATGCAAAAACATAAAAGGGTACTAAAAACAGAGCTGTAACCCCAGTAATAAGCCATGATTTTTGCATATAGATTCCAAGCAAGTTCAATTGTCCAGCACCAACAGCTTGACCACAAAGTGTCTCCAGGGCACTTCCCATCCCTAGCTAATACAGAGAAAATCAAATATACATACAATAATGAGCTTAGGTTCAATTCAGGTATAACAATTTAGAAAATCCCATCACAGCCTAATTGACAAAAAAAAAAAAGTTCCATATACAAATTGAATTGGGTACTAATGACTTACCATTACCCCATATACAAAGCCTGCAATTATATTCTGAACAATGGAAACAGCAGCCAGTTCTTTTTCTCCCAAATGGCCAACAAATGCAGAAGTAACAAACCCAATAGAGAATTGGGTTACTGCTGTAAGCATAGCAGGTGCAGCTATTTGCCACATCTTTTTTGATTCTTGCCAGATTTTCTTATCCATTAGCCAATTGTTCACCTGCAGCTCTATCCCGAAGTGCGTTTCTTGATTTGGAGTTGCCTTTTCCTCCGTTAGAATTGCCGTTTCTGCTCCCTTTCACCTTATATTGTACCTCTTTGTCAATTACCATGAGAAGTCTCACTCACTGTGTACATGTTTAATTATATGAGCTTTTGAAGACGTTCATAATGTATTCAAATCCCAGATAAACGGGACATAAAACGCTGCAATTATCAAGGTTGTATCCGCCCAGTAGTTTGTTTATAAACCCAAGCTTGTCTAGGGTAGGGTAAATTAGCAAGTTTGCCAACAGCAGATTCATCAGTTGACATAAGTGATTCATAATATTCTTTTGGGGCTGTGGTTGTCAGAATCTCATGTAAAAATGACTTGATAATTTAAAATTTTCATTTTAATTTGGTACAAGGATGTTACGTTCTTAGTTAAATTTCTAAATATATGGATCTTACCTTACTTTATACATTAGAAAGTATTGAAGCTGCATTTCCATAAGAATTATGTATTTAAAAAAAAAAAAAAAGATATTGATTTCCTCACTTAATTGGATACTTAGATAAATATGGCCAATATGACCCTTGAGATGTTACTATTTTGACCAATTTGATTTTTTTCTATCGATTTTTAACACTATGAACAATTAATTTTTTATATCTCTATTTCTTTGAATATTTATGATTAGAAATAAATTTGACTCTCATTTTTTAAATTCAAATACGAAATCAAACTTACTTTTTAAGAGAATATAAATGAATTTAAGAGATTCATAAAGAGATATTTTTAAAAATAATTTATGACAATGATCCCTCAAAACTCATTTAAGACGAGATCATTTTTTTGAAAGTACTTCTCAAAAATGCTTTTTTGCTAGATCATGAGATTTTTGATTTACAGTCTATGCCAACCTCATCAGGTAAGGAACTGGAGTCCATTACATACTTTGTATGCCATTTTTAGAAATTATAACTAATTTGTTGTTTAAATTGCAATCTTTGGTCTTTTTGGAGGGTTGCTTTTTGTAGTGCTACTTAAGACAGTTTAGCAGATATGTAGAAGCAACCTCATTGTGGGGGGGCGCAATGATCCACCTGGAGCTCTTCTAAGCAAGTTTTGTAATTCCCCTTGTGTCACATTGTATCAATGATAGTTTGATATTTTGATTATATCTATAAATATCAGTATATGTGTTAGGGAATGACTTTATTGATTTCCATATCACCTCACTTCCATATTAAAACATCAATTTATATTTATATTAAATATTGATGAGATTTGAAATATAACGTAAATAAATTAAAATTCATTAGTTATAATAAGATATAGACATGTTGAGATTTATGATTAAATATTTAATAAACTTAACTATTTTGTTATGACCCCAATTCATATAAATGATCAGCCCAAATCGAATAATGAAATTGTTTCATAACTATATATTATTTAAAATAATCATTTTTAACGAGTGTTCTTAGACCATTCATTAAAAAAATCGTAATAAAATCAACCACCCATTGAATGCATAAAAAAATTATGTTCATGACTTGTTATTATTATTATTATTTTTGTATGGGGCCATAGAACTCATGGTGGGGGTACGTAATATTTTAGAGTTATCTTAGGACTAAAAAATTATATATAAAGAAATTTAACTACCGAAACAATAAAATTACAAGTTAATGCAAAATTAGAATGAAATAAGAGGAAATAAAATGCAAAAACTACATCAATTAATAACAATTAACTATCCAACTATGATTATCCTAAAAACAAACTGTCTACCTATGATTTTTCTAGACGAGGGAATAACAAACGATAAGGGAAAAGTTTCTCTCGTCTTTCACAAATGAAACAGGGTAGAGGGAAAGAATTAATTACCTGTTGTTTTCAAAATGTGGAGGAAAAAAAAACAGAAGAAATGGATAGCTCTGAATCCCCCCTAAACGAGCATAAGCATGAAATTGGAGAGAAACCACATGGAAATCAAGTACAATTATTTTCCACAGGGCATGGGCTAAGATAAAAATCAGCCGTAAATATGAATTAGTGTGATTTAAAAATGTGATCTACTAGCCATTATATATTAATCAGCCTTTGCTTTAGTGAGAAAACATAAATATGGGAGTTTTCGAGTTCGAATTTTAATCGGAGTTAAATTAAAAAAAAAAAATTACTAGCCTAAGTACCCTTCATCATAATGTTATTTATTCCTAAATTATTTTCATTTCGAGGCCCTATTTGGTTTATTGATAGTGATTAGTTATGAGTGGTTAATCAATAATTATAAATAATTATAAAATATTTAATAATTTTAAAGTTAAAATTAAAGTGTAAAATAACAATAAAAATATTATTTTATATATTACGTAAATTAATAAATTTAATTTTATACATGATAAATATAAAATTACATTTTTTAATTTAATTTATACTTAGTTATGTGAATACATATATAAATATAAAAATATTTAAAATAAAAATAAAAATAAAAATGTATATATATATATATATATATATATATATATATATATATATATATATATATATATATATATATATATTATTTAAATATAGTGTGATATATATATAATATATAGAGATTT
>CANXYC011454045.1:0-145441 GCA_948193065.1 Aleurites moluccanus
ATATATATATATATATATATATATATATATATATATATATATATATATATATATATATATATATTAGAAAGAAAAGGAATATCATTCTAACCTGATTTGCAAGCTTATCGACCTCTATGGAGACGCTAGAGATGGCACGATAAGCGCTCTGGATCCTGGCGTTTTTAAGCATTTCAATATATCGTTTCTCGATACTTGCTGGGTCCTGGATTAGTATGACTTTTGATCGATCTTTGACTCCACATGTGTCAAGGAATTGTCCATTTTTCCGCTCTTTTCCCCCATATATGAGCCTCTGTTCATCCGGCAGTAACCTTGTCTCCGCCATTAGAAGTTTCTTCAACTCCCCTGTCAGTCAACCCCATATTACACAATTACTATTTTACCCCCTAAATTATTGCATTTTTAGCCATTTCTTTCTTACCATTTTTCTCTAAATATATATATATTTTTTTAATTATATAATAATTAAGAGCTAAAATAATAATTGGTAAGAATGACAATTGAGCGGGATGGAGACGACAATATATTCCCATCCTCATCCTTGCAAGGAATTTCCACTCTTGTCTCACAAATGAAAATAGAGGAATTTCCATTCTTGTCTCACAAATGAAAATAGATTTGTCTCCATTCCAATTCTGCAGGATCCCTGTCTCTATGGAAATTCCAATGGATTTTACATTTTTTTTTTTTTAAAGAAATATTATTTATTTCTAAGTTGCACATTAATATATATTTCAAATAGTGATGAATATATCTGCTATAAATAATGAAAATATAATAAAAAAGTGTCCATAAAGACAAAATATTATGATTCTAATTAATTTTTCAAAGACCTCTAAAAGTAAAGTAATTTAGAATTTATAGCAATTTTCTATAATTGATCTAATTTATAACAACAAATATGCATATAGATTAGACAAGTTATTGAAATTAAGATAAAGAAACTTGGGAAAATGAATAATTAAAAATCAAAAAAATAGAAAAAGAAAAAATAAATAAATACCTTCTCATTATAAGACAATACTGTAGCCAAAAATAAATTCATAATTTTAATTTGTGCACTCTATTTAGGTAAGTGAGAGATATATATCCGTTGCTCTTTATTTAGAATTAGGATATAAAATAATAGAACAATTAAGATTATCATATTCTTTTTTCTATAAGGACATATATATAACTTTTACTAATTATAAATAAGGATATTATTAAAAACTTTAATATTATTGGATCTTCGTGTGCAAAGTTGGGAATCACCATGAGACATGGAGGACATTTTTCGTCTCCGCTCATATCTATAAACAGGGAATAAATTTCTCCCATAAAAATTGAGAAAAATAAGAAAAATATATATTCTTTAACACAAAATGTAAATATGTTGTAATAGATTGTATATGAACTTGACTCAATTCTTTTTTTTCTTTTAAGGAAAAACAATGAAATTAAGCATTATTGGCTTCATTTTCTCAGTCCAACAGCTAAACGAAAAACACATGAGCCGCCGACGCCGACGAGCATCTAGAAAACTTAGATCCAGCTAGCTAGCATTATGTATATTTATATAAATATATCTTACCAAAAGTTGCTTGAGAATTAACCGAGATCTCGTATCGGAGAGCACCATACGCAATTCGGAGACTTAAAATGGCAGGTGGAACGATATCGGTACTCTTTTCGTTTCTTTTCTGAACCAGCATGCCTCCTGGTCTCTTCTCCCACTCGGCGGCCTCTTCATCTCCTAAAATAAAAGACGAAGGCGACGTCGTCGTCGTCGTCGTCGAGCTACCACTCATTCTACCATACACATTCGAACTTGCTACTCTTTTCATCATTTTCCCGGGAAAATAATATTGAACCAAAGAGACTTATTTATTTAATTTTTCTCAGGAAAATAGAAATCGATAAAAAATATCTTTGGTTCTTACTTGCCGACATATACAGGGATCCAGAGTGTAATGGGGAGACTGGTTGTGTGGTGGATTTTAGGGGATGTTTTGTAAAAAAATTTAATATTATTGTTAGTTTTTTTTCTAAATATTTATTAATTATTAGATAATTAAATAACTATAATTTATAAAAATTTTAATTTGATTTTTTTAAAAATTTTTTTTATTTAAATATAAAAATTAAATTATATTTAAAAATAATATTTAAATAAAAATTAAATATTAAATATATGAATTAAATATATAATAAATTAATAATAATTTTATTAAATATTTATAATAATAAATAATTAAATAATTATTATTAATTATTAATTAATAAATATCAATAAAATTAATAATTATTATTATAAATAGTTAAATTAAATAATATCTTAATACCTTCATTTTTTATTTTTTTTTTTTAATTTTAATTGATTTGCGGGTTTTCCTTGATACACGACCCTGTGAGGTAAATCACCTAATAGTGATAGGACTAGTTAATGGTGATATAAGATTGTCTGCAGTGACAGCTAAGCAGAGAGTTGCTGACAGTCTAAGCAAACCCGCAAACGAGAGAAGCATCAAATTTTAGGGGCATGCCCTTTTTTTCAAGTCAATTTCATAATTTTATGAAGTAAATTGAATAGTATCTCACATATATTTTTATTAATAAAATAATTTTTTATTAAAATAATTATAATTTTTATTAAATAAATGAGAAAATTAAAATACTCTTGTATATATTATTTAATTATAAAATCTAATATAACATAATTTTTATTCTTTTACTTTTTAATGAAAATTTAAATTAAATATTGATTTTTTAATATGTCAACATAATTAAAAAAATAAAAATATTATATTATATTATTTTAAATAAAAAAATTATACTGTGAAAATTATATAATATCTCATTTTAATTAATTTAAAGTGTACATAATTATTATACTTAATACCAATAATTTCATATTCGATTTAGTCTTATAATCGGTGAAAGCATAGAGTTACAAGTTAGAGATTCAATCGAGATTGAATCGAAATTAATTTGAAATTGAAATGAGAATAATTAAATTAATATTATATAATAAAAAATATAAATTTTATTAAATAATTTGACATTTATTATTTATATGTTTAAAATAAATATAATACATATATAACTAAAAATATTTACTCTCTTTAATAAATAAATAAAAATGACAATATCTTAATTTTTAATATGATAATTATTTAATAATAATAAATTTATTAATCAATATGTTATTGTTATAGCCAATGCACCCATATAATATTAAAAATTCTTAGTTATTATTAATATAATTAATTATTTCTTGAAATATCAAATCAACTTCATATTAGTATTATATAAATTTATCATAAATATTCTCATTATTTTATTTAATATAAAGATATTAATATTCTTTTTATTAATGCTACGGGTAGTTAGACCTTTTGTATATAAACATCTTTTTTATTTCTTCTAAAGTTAATTTTGTTGTCTTTTTTATACTAAATAAAAAATTTATCTTGTTGTCTAATTTTTTGTTTCTTTTACTGTCTAATTTCCAACGTCCAAATCACCGGATGTTTAAATTTGATACTAAATAAGAAATTAATTAGTTTTATAAATTAAGGTATTAAACTTCCATGGCAGTCACAAAAATCTTGCTTTATTTCTTTTATTTTTTGAATTTTTTCTTTTTTAATCTTGATGTTTGATCGCGGTTGTCGGTGCTATCTGGACGTGATAGGTTGTCTCTAACGTGGCTGGTGGCTAGGCCTATTTCATCACACAGATAGACAACTTTCTTAACTCGGTCTATCCGGATAATACAATTTGTCATCTAGATCACCGGATGGCTGGGTAAATAATCCCTGATCGGATCGGCCTGGCAATTAATTTCAAATTTTTTCGATCAAATCAGTTGGACGATTCAAATTTTAAAATAATAATTGTCGTAAATGGATCGAACCGAATAAATTAATCGAAAACTAGTCTTCTTTTCAATCCGATCTGATAACATTGCCCGTTTAATTCAAAATTTGACTTAAATTCTTCTGAACCAGCTGGTTGACTCAACACCGGTTCACGCGGGTAAGCCAACGAACCAGCGCTAGTCTTCATTTTTTTTTTTTTTATTGTTCGAACCTCGCCTGATAATAAATTAGCGAACTCCAATTCATTCGTGCTAAGCATGTTTGTATAATTTCAAAAAATATATATATTTTGTAAAATCAATTTTAATAACCACCATCTATCATGAATTAAAAATAAATTTTGAATATGTTGTATAATCAATTTTAACAACCACATGCTATCATGAACTAAGATTAAATTTATTGTAAAATTAATTTTAATAACTACTTCTGTCATAAATTAATATTAAAATTTAATATTAATAACCACCTTCTTATTATAAAATAAATTTAAATAATTAACATTAAAAAAATAAATTTCTTTCATTTTGATTTACACAAAAAAAAAAAAAACAATATTACTTTTAAAACTCTTATTACTTATACTATCTTAAATTATAAAAATTTTTATATTATTTATTAAAAAAATTTATTGTAATTAAAGTTATTATAATAAATTATTTATAAAAATTATATTTATTATATTATATAATTTTAATTTAATTATTTTCTATTTAATTTCAGTCAACTCTAATTCAACCTCCCATGACTTTTTGCCCCCAATGATTTGAAGCCCATGCGGGATTTGAAAATCTAGAGTAAAACATAATTTTTTTATATTATTAAAATATTTAAATTTTTAAGACAAAAATTTAGTTATAAACTTCTAATCACATAACAATAAAAAATATTTTCTTAGTTATATCATAAAATCAATTTAGATTTAATTAAAAAATAGTGATCAATTTGAGATTTATCTTTTTTTTATAATCAAGAGTATTAAAATAATTTAATAATTTTACTACTAAAATTTTCATTTAACAATCTAAAATTATTTTTAATGAAAATAAGTGGAAAGGGTTATTTAATTTATTTTTCGAAAGAGATTGATGAACCTGTCAATTATGTTAAATCTCAAATAATAATTTATCCTTATTTTTTATTTTTTTTTTATCGGAATTTTTCTGTTGGTAATATAAATAGAAATTAATATCGTTTTTCCTAACGTCGTTTTACGAGGTTGGTTCGATCGTTTGGTCTAATAAGGCTCTAATTGGCAATGTGCTTGGGGTCACCATTGGCCGTTTGACGTTGTCGCTGTTTGGTGATTAATCAAAATACGTGTGAGAATTGAGGATTAATTATGTGTCAAATGTTGCTTAAGTTAGTTAATTAGTACAATCTTCTTAAGGGATAACTAAGTATTAACAACTTGCTTACCTCAGCCAGACAGAGTCTTACATGAGTTAATATGGGAAAACCAATGGCGATTAAGCCTTTGACATTAAAAAGATTGAAAAAAAAAAAAAGTCATTGCAGACACTTTTATGTCATGTACATGTATGAAAATTTTTATTTTCAAACACTCAACTTTTATATATATATATATATATATATATTCTTCCTCCATCAAAAAAAAAAAAAAACTATTTTATTTTATACATAAATTAAAAATTTAATTATTTTCAATTTATTATATTAATTTTATTATTTTTTTTAAATATTTCTATTTAAAATATTCATATTATATATTTTCTAATTTTATTTTTATTTTTCAATATTTACAATAATTAAAACATTATTTTTGGCATAAATTTATTATTTTAATATAAAAAATATAATTATTTATGTGATGATATTAATATAAATTTATGAATGACATATTTAATAATTATCTACACATTTAAAAAAAAAAATAAACTATAATTTATGATAAACATAAAATATGACTATTTTTTAAAATAAAGGAAATATATACATATATTGTTACTATAATATATAAATAACAAATACACATAATTAGACTGTACATGTAAAAAGGATTAAAATACTAATTTATATCTCATAATAACTAAGTGAATCGTTTCGTTAATGTTACGAAAAAATCAAACAGAATATTCAGAAAAAATATCAAAATAATAAACTTTGCTTTGCACATGCATGTATATTATATATAAAGTGGGATGAATTTAAAAAATTAATTTTAAATAAGTTAAAAATTATTTTTTTTTATAAAACTATAATTTTTTTTAAAAAAATTAATTATGAGTGAACTGAAACTGTATAAAAATTTAAATTTGTATTGATTTCATGAAATTTTTTTAATAAATTAATGATTTTTTTTTTTGCTGGATGCCTAGACTTAGTTAGATCCAAACACCCTTGATCCCTGCATATAACATTTCATTTAAATAATAAAGGTTCGATAGCAACAAATTTTTTTATCTGTAGAGTTTTGGCAATTATTTATGAAAGCAACCACTATATATATATATATATGGAAACAGGCAAGTAGCAAAAATTTAAAATAAGAGACTGAGAGAACTAAGCAACCCCGACCAAACAATCAAAACATAACCAAATATGTTTCTGGCCTTGTGTTAGCCCTCAAACTTTGGGAGCAAAGAAACCACAAAAATATATGTTTATTTTATTTGAATAGTCGTTATATATTCAAATCGATTTAAATTTCCACCAAAATTAAATATGTATTTTTTATTCAAATAGTCATTATATCTTCAAATCAACTTAAGTCACCAAATTTTATATTCAGTTTCAATAGAGTCACATAATCTATTTTGTTATTTTTAATTACTAAATTTTAATGGAAAATATTCCGAAATATTAATATGATATTGAAAATATAATATTTCATTAAAAAATATATTTAAGATAAATTCACTAATTTAATTAGTAGATATCTCACATCAAAATTAAATGAGTAAAAGAAATAAAATAAAAAAGTGTTTTTTTTAGTGAATAGATGCCATATTAATTTATTATATAAGAATATTATTTTTTGTGAACATAATATAATTCACCCATTTAAGTCTTTATGAAAATTAAATTGTCTCTTCCCTTAAATTTAAAGACATATTTATATATTAAAAAATTAACTGTAAAATATTTATTTAATGAATTATTAATCACTACATGATAAATAATTTTTTCCATCTAAATTAGCTCTCGATTCTTTTTTCATCAAATACAAAAAGATTTTAATTATGTATCCATACTTTGTCAAAAAGTTATTGGAAAATTATGATATATACATCATTTAGATACCTGAAATAGTGACGTATTATTTCTATAAATTGTGCTTGTAATCTGATAAAAAAAAAAAGACAGATTAAAAATTTTTCCGAGCTATCTCAGCAGAAAAACTTTGATTTTTATGTAGCAGAGAAATATCAATTTTAAAAAGAGGTGAAAATCCCTCCTTTTACCCTTTTATTATCTACTTGTAATATTAATTTAATTTGATTAGTTTGATAGGTTGTTATTAAATTAAATTAATATTTTTAATTTAATTTTTTTTTTAAATCAAATCAAATTATTATTATAATTAAATCATCGATTTTGATTCGGTTTGATTTCATTTAAATTTTTTTGATTTATCAATTTTAAATCAAATAATTTTTTTTATAAATTATAATTATTTTATTATAAATTTAGAAAAAAAATATCAATAAAATATTAATAATAAAAAATTTAAAAATAATTCAATATTATATAACTCAAAACTTATATATTTTATTAATTAACACACTCAAGACTTATATTTTTCTCAAGAATTAAATTTTTTTATTTATATTTCGTTAATTTTTGTGGATGTTTTTTTTTTTAAATTCTAAATAAATATTAGATTATAAAAAATATGTGGTTGTATATTAAATAAAATTAAATATATTTAATTATAATAATAGTAAAAAATAATATATATATATATATATATAACTTTGATTTGATTCTGTTTAAAATTGAAAAAAATTCTCAAGCATCAAATCAAATTGGACTTTTTATTTATTATATTTTTAAAATAAATCAAATCAAATAAATTATGAAATTATCGATTTTAATTTAATTTAATCAGTTTGATTGATTCGATCGGTTTAATTTTCATCTCCTATTTTTACCTATCTATAAACAAAAAATGAGACCTCACTTTATATATATGTGCTCATATTATTGATGGATATTTTTATTCTTGATCAGTAAAAAAAAAAAAATTGAGAGATTTTTTACTTAATTTTTCTAGTTTTGTTTATTAATTTTTTATATTTTTATTATAATCGGTTAAATATTTTATAAAAATAATTTTTATTTTTATTTTTAATTTCCTATTATTTTTTGTTTAATAATTAATCATATGATTATTATTGAACAACTTCCTCCAACCAGAACTAATTGTTGTCTTCTGCAAGAGTTAGCCCAAGGCCTCATCCTCTAGCTTAGCTTATTATTATTTTCCAATAACATAAAATTTCAAAACCAGATTGCCACGTGGTATAGTATGGACCCTCCGAGTGTTTTATACTTGCCACGTGGTGATTTGAAGGGAGCAGTTAATCATGACAGAGGCACCTTAGAGCTGTCAATAACAGACACTGGTGATTGGTCTTTTTCATGCACGAAAGGAATAAACATAGCCACTTGTATTGTATTACGAGAATGTGATGAAGTCGGAGCACTATGTACACGTGGCAGTAAAAAATCTGATATAGACATAGATGGATGCCACGTCAGCGTACGGAACACACCACACTAGCACTATAATGGGGTCGTTTCAAAATAATAGCTGGGTCGGGGAGCAACCCTGATCACATGGTCTAGAGCCTACATGCCGTTTTCCATTTTCTGGTAGATTAGACGTGATCAAAGCCCAGTTACTTTCCAAACCTTCTATTTTATTTAATATCCCTATTTTATGCAATCATATCACTTTTTTTTTTTTTTTTTTAAATACGTTAACAATTAAAATTTAACGCATAAAAATAAATATAAAACATAAAATGAATCATAAAATATAATAAATAATTTATACTAATTACTTTTTCTCTTGCATAATAAGTGGCAAGATTTTAATTTAGTAATATTGATGTTATTTTTAAAATTATAATATTTTAAATTTAAATTTTAATTGACTTATATATATATTATTTTCCATGAATTATTTGATTATATATAGCATGTTCCATGAATTATTTGATTTTAGGGATAGTCTTACCCCTTATGTATAGGTTTTTATTAATCAATGTAAAAACTGCAATTATTCATTCCTTCATTTTTCTTTTGGCCACAAAAGGGTTCTGAAGGACCCACCCCCCTACTTAGCCATGTTATGGGGAGAAGAATAAATAAAAAATAAAAAATAATTTTTTTTAATAATAAAAATAGAAAAAAGAGAGAGGAAAACATGAAAATAGAAGATTTGTAGTTGGGGGACATGGGCTGGACAGGACTCAGAGAAATTGTAACCCCAAATTGGGCTTTAAAATATCAGTGAGAGCCCATGTGGAAATTCAAACAATATAACCCGCAGCAGAGAACACTTGTACCTAAATGTACAATCGACAAAGCGATAAAATCCCTTTGAATATCGCAGCAGACGCTACCGCCCATAGATTTTTCCCACTTTTCCCAAACTGTACTCAAAACAACAGAAGCCAGTCTCTGCAACGATCACTTTCCAATTCCCTCTCGTATCCGGGTAACCCTTCTCTCTTTTCTTTACTTTTATCCTAATATATGATTTGGTTTATTTATTACATACTAAGGGTTCACTGTTGTTGTTGTTGTTGATGATGATGATTATCATCTACTAGCCAGACCAATCGCTTCAAAATCAAATTTAATACAATTTGGACTTGTTTGTGCTATTGGGTTTTGTAGCATCTGTTTTTCTTTTCTTGTTTTGCGTGGATTTGAAGCCAGATATGTTTTATCAGCTTCGTAAAAGGCAATATACAATAATGGATTCTCCAAAATGGAAAGCATTTATGACTTTTTAACCTATGATTTTTAATTCTTGGGTTAATGGGTTTTTGACTTTATGATTTAATATTTTGGAGAAATGTTTACATTTCCATTTTTATTGAAGTCTGCCACTTTATCCAGCAGCATTGATTAGGAGAAGGGTTATGAATAATAATCTTCTTGGCCAACTAGATAGGACTTTCCAACAGTATAATGCCTGTATCTTCTATATGTCAGGTTACTTGTTTCACCCTTTGCAGTGTATGAGCTATCAATCTATATATTTGATTTGTGTGTCTATTCTCAGTACAAGGAATGGATATGATACACACTCTGTGTTCAACAAATTGGAATATTTTTTTTTTTGGGCAAAATGAATGTATATGCTTATTGCATCTCGAGTTGCTATTGATTTATGTGAGATGTGCTGAACTAGTTTATAATTGATTGCGACTAAACTACATACATTTTATATTTTTTTTTCTCTCTCAATGATAGATGAGAATGAGCCTGCCCCTTGTTTCCTTGTGATCCTGCCCCCTGTTATCTTGTTAAACTGATGGATCTTGAAGGCAAGACATTTGGTAGGGGTAAGATACTCTAGTTATAAAGTGTTTTGCTCATTGTTTGTCTCTTTTTTCTAGTTGAACTCCTTTCACTGTTAATAAAATGGATTGTGTGAACTAAAATTTTATTTTTTATTTTCCTTTTTTCCTCTATTGTTTAAAGAGAGATTACAAAATGTCTTTCTAGGTTTTAACCTAAGAACACATATAGGTCGTAGAGATATGTTGCTTGACATGATTTGATTTTCCCCTTTGTGAGAGATTTTGTGATATTGTCAAAAAATTACAAAGACTCTGTTATTGTCCTATATTAACATCAACAAAGGGGGGAAAATGCTGTTTTGATTTTGTGCTTCAGAACTCAGGTTTGCCATATTGTCTTTGAAAGTGATTAAAATGCAAACTGTATCTTCTTTTCTAAGTTCTTTGGAATTTCAAACAATTTTTGAATTCTCTTTGTTATTCTTCATTCTTAGTCCCCTCGACCATAACCGTCCTTTGCTCATTCACTTTAGGCTCTTGAGTCATATGTACTGCAAGAAAATAGTCGCCATTTGGTTGTTAAACTTTGATATGTTGTGGTGGGGCTGAATGGTAATTTGGATCCTATCAGACTTTTTTACATTCTCATTCCAGAACTGCAATTTTCTCCGTATCCATTCTGACATATGAGAATCAAGGTTTCAATGGAACATCAAGTTAATGTTCATCTTTTTTAATTTCTCTTTCTTGGGGTAAGCTACCACTTAAATTTTTATCTTACCACCTGGCTGTATTTTAGGTCCTAAAGTTTGACATTTATTTCTATCACTAGTTTTCAGTCCTATCCTAATCCAAGTTTTGGTATGCGTAGTAATGTTGAAGAGTTTTGATATATACTCCCAATGTTTTGGGTCAAACATAACTTCTTTAGTATTTTTCATCTTATTTTTGACTTTTTGGATTCACTGCTATTGGAGCTTCACGTTGGAAAGTATTTCGTGAGGTTTAAACACAGTGATATAGCAATTAGAGCTTTATTGAACCTTCTGATCTTGAAATGATCACATGGAAGAGCCTTGAGAAGGCAATACCTCAAACATTTACACTTTGTGGAAAAATAAAGGAGAGAGAGGAAAGAAAATAAGGGGGCAAATAAAATTTTCAAAGACACTTATTTTCCTTCCTTGTGTTTGGATATGGGAGGAAGATATAATTATTTTCACCTTATTAATACATTTGTTATGCATAAACCAGAAATTTTCTTTTCTCTCCAATTTGGAGAGAGATTTGAAAGGAAAATATGTCTTATTTTCATTCCTTTATTATTTTCCTCCATATTTCTAAATGAGGTAAAATAGCATGCCCTCCTTAATTTCCTCTAGTTATTATCTTTCCTCCTTTTTTTACACTTGCCCAAACAGAGGATGAAAAGTTCATGCTTAGAACAATTTAATGCTTGCTTCTTGAAATTATTTTTCAGTTGATATGGTGTGGGGGAAGTGATTTAGTTTCTGTTTTTTATAAAATTTCAAGTTTGGTAAATTCGAAGATTAAACTGTGCAGGCGGTCAAGCAATGTATATGGGACATTCGATTCTATATTCTGTAGGAGGTTGTGCAACAATATTAAGAGTTAAATCAATTTTTGTATTAGCTGATAGAGGACAGCCTAGGCCACTGAAAAATTCTTGCTGTCTTTTTGGAGAATGTGATGGGAGCAGTGTATAGGCTTAAAGCAATTAGGGCTTAAGATACGAATTGGGGATTGTATAATATTTCAGGTTTAGACAGAGTAATATCCTTGGGTTCTAATTAACTATAAACTAACATGATAATATTATTCATAAACGT
The DNA here is from genome assembly GCA_948193065.1 of Aleurites moluccanus. Lineage (NCBI taxonomy): Eukaryota > Viridiplantae > Streptophyta > Magnoliopsida > Malpighiales > Euphorbiaceae > Aleurites > Aleurites moluccanus. The sequence continues at coordinate 12,220 of CANXYC011454045.1, forward strand.
TATAATAATTGACAGGCACTGATTTTGACTTGCCAATGGCCTTTTCCACTGTACTTATTCCGAAAAATTTATTATTATGTAGTTTTCTTTTCAATTCTGTATTTAATTTTTTAATTTTAAAAGGGCTTCTTTTTTCCTTTGATTTTTCTTTTTGGAATAATCAGGGCCAAGGGAGCTTGGTGGTGCTGTTGATCTCATAAATCAGTATAAGCTTTGGCCTCACCATGAATTCTTCTGCAAGAGGTCGCTTCCTTTGTCAATATCTGAAACTCGCTATCTCCAGAATGTAGTGGGTGACACAGAAATCAGGAAGGGAGAAGGGATGGAATTGGATCAGCTGTTTCGTAATACCACCTATTTGAGAGAGAGAAATGCTTGCATACTTCCTTTTGATTTAGGTGTACTCAAGGAGGCCTTTCAGATGAGAGAAACTGTTCCTGTTGACTTGCCTCCGGTAAGAAATTTTCTACTGATATATTTATTTCTTTAATTACTGTAGCAATATTTGATACTTGTCTGTGGAGAAGTTCTGGAAAACTGCTGCTTGGAAACAGCCTGCTTTCAAGTTTTAAAGGCATGTATTTTATTGTAACAAGGAAATCAGTACTAATATCTATAAGTTGATGTACTTTTTGTAACTGGATCAAGTCAACATGAAGACAATATCTTTTACATCCCCCCAGGAAAATTGTCCACCTTCAATAAATTCTCTGATCGCAATCACCACCTTCAAGGCTTGAACTGTGTTTCCATGCAACATTTAAGGAGGGACCTATCTTCTGATGTTACCATTTTCATATCTCAAGCTATTCTGATGGCCCTCTCTGTTTGTTACATTTATTAACATATTTTTTTGGGATATAAGATGTTATACTAACTTTCTGTTTGAGCAGGTTTAGAAAAACTCTAGAATTAGTTTTAGGATAAATCAAAAACATTTTATATCCTGTTGGATATCCATCCAAATAAAATTTTGCTTCCATGCTGTTTTTGCTATTTGAACTGGACCTGAAGAGGAAGGTAATGGTGGAGAAGGACTGAAGTATGAGGGTCAATGCGGATAGATTCTGTTTTTTTTTTCTGTTAAAATTTGAAACTAGCAGGTGTGTTTTGAAGCATTATTGGTGGAAAAACTGGTGTATATTTAAGCACCCACAGTGGGAATTTATCTCTTGGGCAGCATGTGAAATGCTAATCCTAGTTATTGAGTTTTGCTTTTTTTTTTTTTTTGGTCTGTAAATTTTTTATTGGGAAGTTTAAAGCAAATAAAATTTTCATTCTTGAAAAGGACACTTCTTGTTGTCTCTTTGGTTTGGTGTTAACAGGCAGATAAAGGGATCCCTACTGCAGTGATGAAGTCAAGCAGGAAGTCTCCAAAAGATAAGGAAAAGAAAAACAAAAAGCACAAGGACATGGACCATAAGAAGCATGAACATCTCAACAAGGATGGGAGTAATGAGAAAGATAGAAAAAGAAGTGAAGTAGAACCTGGTCCTGAGAGCTTGAAGAAACAGCATCGGCATGAAAAGGTTTTCACATGAATTGCATTTCTTATTGCACTGAGCTCTGAATAGATTACATTGACTTTTTTTTTTTTGGTTAAAATTACATGCCCTCTCAGCAATTTTTGAGATTGACCATTTTGCTCTTGTTGCTTGATATTTTGTTTGCTCATATGTGGTACTGGATGACATTACCTGGCAAATGCCATTTGAGTCTCCTCTTCCCCCTCTTCAAATTAATTATAATCATCAGGACAGTTAGAATGGGTCTTGTTTGAGAATCATATCACTTTTATGTTCCAACTTCCAATATTCCAAGGGAAACATATAATCTGGACTCTCTATTGAGTTTGTAAAAGCAATATTTTCCCCCAAGAGATGCATAAACACGTGGTGCAGTTTATTATCATAATGTGCGGTGTTTTTTCAAGTGATTCCTAATGTAACTAGAGTATTAGAGTTTCTTATGATGTTTTCTGAAGTTCTATGTGAGATGATTCCAACTTTAAACTGCTTCCTCAAAGCATTGGACCTTTTAATGAGTTGAATTGGCATTTATGTTCTGACAAAGTTCAGATTTGTCTATGATGGAGTTGCAGTTCATTCACATGAATTAACTCTAGAATCCCTTTCTGTTTTCTGTTGCCTTTTCATTTTCTTAATTTAGAGGAGACGGCAAAATGGATCATAAATATGTTTCTGACAACCCCAACATGAGAAAACCAGGTAAGTCACAGTCGGACTCTTGAATGTACCTGAAAGGAGATGTGTTTTGAGTAATGTTTTCATCGATTTCTCTGGCAAGATATTGTATTTATATTCAATTTATTTCTTCATTTGCCTGAGTGCTTTTTCCTTCCAAGTTATGCCAGCTTCCAAACTCAAGAATATTGCAGTAGACAGTCAGCAGCTGGTGGCCAACAGACATAAAACCTATGGGTTGGATTGCTTTTTTGTGCGCCTGGTAAAAGTTGTCATGGTACTTGAGTATAATCCTGTAGACAGTATATAAATGGAGATGTCGGCAGTACCACAGTCGCTTATGATGATGGCTGGTGCATAGATGGTTGCAAATAAAGCTCATCAGCAATTGTAGAAAATAGAACCGTGAAAAAGAAAACTATGTGAATTCTCATTGGAAGCTTCGACTTCTCATTTTTCCTAAATCACTTGTGTGCTAATCCCTTCTGGATGGCCATTGGTGCTGCCAAATGGTTCTCTTAATTCTTCTTCCTGCTTTTGCTTTTTGTTCTGCAAACCTGTGTTTCTCTCAGATCACAGATTCAAGGCACCGCAGTTGCTTCTACCTTGATGTATTTGCAGCAGTTTAATGTTAACTTCAATGATAATTGCTTGATTAATGCTTAGTTAAAGCTTGTGTTGGAGTTAGTTTCTGCTACCTAAAATTTAGTTGAGTATATCTCATGGTGAGTACAGTTGTCCTAAATTGTAACTTGCTTGAACATACAATTTGACTTCAAGAAGTTAAATGATTTTGATTTTTTTTTCTCACCCTAATGAATTCTGTAGCTGCTACTGAAGCATAAAGCTTCCTCGATTATTCAATAGAATATGGGTTTACCCAATGTGATGATCCTAAATAACTCTTGCTTATTTAGCGAAGTCTGAAACTTTGAGGTATCTTTTCCAAACATATGAACTGAGGTCGTATGTTCATGGATGGTGTCATTTTGGTTATTGCTCTAGAAGTTGACGATTGCTAAAATTAAAGTTACACCAACCAAAATGCTACCCAGTATCCATCCTTTTTAACCAATAACATTGTTCTGTCCAACCTAAAAATACTAATAATTTTTTACAACCAATGTAATTCATACCCTAATGTAGGTTTAGGAAAATTCGCAGCAGAGCAAGTGTCACATTGGGTCATCAAACCTTTGTATTTGTTAGAGAAAGCACTATTATTTTTATTTCTAATAATCCAGACAAAGCCAAAGTCATTGAGAAAATCAAGAGCTCTGGAGTAACTCTGCTCTTAAGTAGCTATCTACCCTCTCTTATTGGTGACATTTAATTAATTCTGTGTTGCGATTACCATAATCACATTAATTAATTTGTGGATTTTGATATGAAAGGTAGAGATTCACGATGATGAAAGCTTAGATAGTGAAGGAGATCGAGCAAGTTGATGTCGTGATCTCTGCAGTGGGATGATTATACAAGTACTTGATTAACTCAACATTATTTAATATTTATGCAATTAAAAAAAAAAAGCTGGAAATATCAAGGAGCGGTTACCTTTCCTCCTCACCCCATTTTCTAACACACTCTTTATCTTATCTTTTCATGGTTAATTAAGAACTATGAACATAAAAAATTAGGTCTAATGATTTCATTCTGTTATCTCTAATCTCTCAGAAATTTGAAGGTGAGGTGAATGGCGATGGGGTGTGGATAGGAAATAGACAGAAAATGGTGGGGTTGATGAGAAGTTGTTTGTGGGTAAAAGTTGTTTACATATTCGGGGGAATAACTGTGTTGCTTGTTCTTGAGTTTATGTAATATTACATGTATTTTTTTTAGTTGGATAATTGGGTTGTGTAAAAATAACTAAAATACAGAAATATATAACTCAAAAATGGATTTGGTACTAGTGTAGCTGCAGCCTGCAGCTGGTCAAAATTATAATTTACTGTAACATAACATAGGTACATACCATATTGACTCCAAGCAGTTATCTGATTTACATTAATTTTACCCCAATCATTAATTCTAAAAAAAAAATGCATGCTTTTTAATATTCAATCAGTGCTCAAGCAATAAGCAAAACTTGGTTAATTAGTCAAATGTGAAATCTGAAGGTATCTTTCAGAAACATAAAGAAGTGAAGATGACAATTGCAAAAACTATGAAGTTGGACCAACCAAAGCAAATATTTTTTTGGGTTTTGCCCTGTCATGTCACATTGCCAGTCAAGCTATATAATCCATATTCAATGCATAAGTGATTTCAGATAAAAGTCTAAGAAATGACTTGGTGATGAAAAGGGGCATTTAAGATTTGAATTACACTTTGTTTATTAGATCGGTTCTTTAAAGTATATAATTCTAATTATGTGTGTTCTTGGAGAGGTGATATCTAGGGCGAATTTCTATCTTTCCCTCCCTCTATTTAAACCAACTCCAGTTAAACAAAAACAGATCATTAGCCACTTCCATTTTGGAAGAACAATTCAATAGCTAAGAAAAGCAATATTTTGGTCATAGGAGGGACAGGATATATAGGAAAATTCATAGTAGAGGCTAATGCCAAACTAGGTCACCCCACTTTTGCATTTATTGGAGAAAGCACTAACATTTCTAATCCAGACAAGTCCAAAGAAATAGAAAGTTTCAAGAGCTTTGGAGTAACTGTGCTCTATGCAAGTACATGACACTATTTAATTATAAATTATTCGCAACATTTTTTATATTATCTTTTTAATTAACATGATGGAGCAGAGCTTTAAATGCATAAAATGGCATTGGCATGTTCTTGAACTACCTTCCAAGCCATTATCACATGGTGATTTTCCGTAAGAGTGGCACCAACAGCAAACCTTATGAAATAAACTCCCTCAACCATAGCATGAGTCATGAAAATGCTTCCCGAAGCATTAATTGACTCCAATAATTTCCTATTCAGCTGATTTGCGAGTATCTCATGATCAGGCAGCTTTTGAACACTATTTCCTATTTCAATTGTTCCTGGAAGAATCCTGAAGCAAACCATTGCAAAATTTCTTGGTACTACTATCTCAAACCTCTTGTCCTCCATGACAAGTCGTTCGAAAAATTTGGCCATTTCGACATGTTGTCTGAGGAAACTTCTAAGGTTAGAAACACCATAACTTCTCAACACAAGCCAAAGTTTGATTGATCGAAATCTTCGGCTTAAGGAAATTTGCCAATCTTTATAATCAATTACTTGTGACGAATCAGAAGCCTTATTTTTCAAGTACTCAGGATTTGTTGACAGGGATTTTATAAGAGCACTCGGATCCTTTACCCAAAGACAGCAGCAATCAAGATTTGTAAAGAACCATTTATGTGCATTTAGACTAAATGAATTTGCACCTTCTAATCCATCAAGAAAATGCTGGAACTCTGGGCATATACACGCATTCCCACCATAAGCAGCATCCACGTGAACCCATATATTATAATCTTTTGCTACCTGGCATAATGGCCTTAATGGGTCAACGGCTGTTGTTGCAGTTGTCCCTACAGTTGCACATAGAAATAGAGGAACCAGACCTGCTTCTAAATCTGATTGAATGCACAACCTCAGTGAAACAGGGGAAAGTGAAAATGAAGTTGATTTAGTTGTCTTAACAGCTCGAAAATTTCCAGGATAAATTCCAGCAATTTGAACTGCCTTTTGGAATGCACTATGTGTTTGATCAGAACTATAAACAACTAATTTTCCGAGATTGCACTTTCCAATACGACTAAGGGTTTGATCTCTGGCAGTAATTAGAGTGCATAGAATAGCTTCACAAGTAGTCCCTTGAATAACACCACCACCGCTTCCAGAGAATAGGAAAGAATTTGGAAGAGAAAGCATTTGAGCAAGCCAATCCATTACTATGCTTTCTAATTCAGTTGCAGCTGGTGATGACATCCAGTTGAATCCGACCACATTAAATCCAGCACTCAGCATTTCTCCAAGAAAACCTGCAATGCTCGCACTTGCAGGAAAGTATGCAAAGTAGTTAGGACTCTGCCAATGTGTAATTCCAGGAACTATGTGTTTTTGCACATCTTGGAGGATAGTTTCCATTGTTTCAGGATTGCAAGGGGCATCACGAGGCAAGCATTTTCGAAGATAACCAGGTTCAACTTGGCTCAGAACAGGGTATTTCTCAATATTCTGATAATAGTCAGCAATAAAATCAACCACCATGTGGGCTTGTTTTCTAAATTCCTCTGGATGTAAAGGATTCATTGGTTGCTTCTTGCTTTCAATTTATTGGTTGAACATGCCCATTTGGAAATGGAAAAGGGGAGAAACGAAAATAAAGGTTAGGGGTTGATTGGTGCATTCTATTTAGGAATACATACATATATATAGAGCAAAGAAGCGTGTCTGGTTGATATGCTATCTCCATATTGACATGGAACAACAATTTTAAATCCTTGTTAGAGGATTCCAATTTACAATATAACTGCCTGCACATTGAGCCAATCATATTCACTATTACAGTCAGCTAATTAAAATTATTAATTTTAATATATTTTTATCTAATAATAATAATTTTCTATAATAATGCATATTAATATCTATTTTATATGTTTAAATTTGATTTTATATTTAATTAAGTTTTATTTCATAGTAAATTTTAAGAAAATTAATGATTTTAAAAATATTATATAATTATTTAATTATTTTTGTAATATTATTATTTTTATTGGAGTAGTTGATCAGTTTTCAAAATCAAATCTAAAAATCATTTAAATTGTTCATGAAAAGTAATCGAATATCAATTTGTTTTAGTTTAAAAAAAAAAAGTTGGATCTAATTTGAGTCAAGTTAAAATAACTTGAATGATTTTATAACACCAATTGTAGTGGAGTTAAAAATTTTTATCCAATGCTATGAAAATAGAAAATCAAGCAAATTTGTTGAATTTTTATTTTCATGTACTTTCACAATTCTAATAATGGGTATTATGAAAGTAAGGTTGGTCCTCCACATATCTAATTATATAATTAAATATGAATATATGAATATGGTCAAGTTTATCTTGATACTCAAATCAAATTTATGGAGATAAAAAAAAAAATTATAATAATTCTATTGTTTAATGTTAACCTTAGAATATCTAAATAAAAAATAAAGAAAATAAAATTAGTATACAAGCTGACTTGATCGAGATTATATCATAAAATAAAGGAAACAATTAAATTGTAATATTTTATATTTGACTAATATTTTTTCATCCCTTTGATTGTGTAGTATGGTCAAAACTCTTATATGTAATGAACCGTCCAAACCCAATGAAAGAATTGTCTTTTCACTCAAAATATTTTGTGGATGTTTGAAATTAATTATATTAAAATTTATTATTTTTTAAAATTATTTTTTGTCAAAATTTATTTTTTATAATTTAAAAAAAAAATCATAATTATTATAATATTTTTATTTAAAAATTACATTTATAAATTAATACTAATCACTTAAAAATTCAATATTTTTAATTTAATTTAATAAATTTTGAATATAATCAAATTTCTTCGATATATCTTAGTTTACAAACTAGTATTCTAAATTGTATTTAATGAGATTAAAAATGAATTATACGTGTCAATATCTATAAATTTATTAATTATTTCAAAAACATAACTAATTTAGTACGAGAGTACTATATTTTTAGTTAGATTTTATTAATGAATTATGAATTAGAAAAAAAAATTGCTCCAAAGTTTTATCCGCTTTGGGTGTAATTTCGCGATAAAGTGGCCAGAATTTTATAATACATTTATTATTTTTTAATTTTTAATAATTATATCAAATTTATTTATTTCTTTTAGTAATAGCTATTAAGTATTATACAGTTGTTAAGCACTTAAACGGTTGATATTTTAAAAAAAAAAAATTTAAAATTTTATTGAAATAATTTATATTTATTTAAATAAAAAATTATATTATATTATTAAAAATAATATTTAAATAAAAAATAATATTAATATTTATTATTAATAATCATTAAATATACTAACTATATTAACAATTTAATTAAATATTTAATAATTATTAATTATCAACTAATATTTATTAATTTATTAGCAATTAATTATTAACTATTAACTATGTTAACGGTTAATTGTTATCAACACTGGCGAAAGTTAGGTTAGGTATAATCTTGTTGAATTGGTTGAAGTTAGGTCAACCACTTGATTATTATAGTTTGCGTAATGGGGGCAAAATAATGGTTATTGGGCCAAGCAACAATGCTAATATTATGTTTCCAACTAATTACTTTTAGTTGCAATGAAATGGTAATGCAAAGCCCATCACTTTCATATCCCATCTTTACTCTAATTGTCCTTCTTAACCTTTTCAAGTTCGGTAATAGTGATACCCACTTAAATCTCTTGCTTCATCTTAATTCATTAATAGAATAATTAGGGAATCCATTATTTAATGTAAACTAAATTATTTATAAATTAAAACAATACAATTTAGTTTGATAAACTTTTGTTCTTTTTTTTTTTTTAAATTTCATTTATTAAAAAATAAAACTAAAAAAGAATTGTAACCTTTTATGCTTATATTAATAATTAGGTAATTTGCAGCTTGATACTATTTTTTTTTATTGTTTGAGAAAAAATGAATTTAAATTTTTATTCTACAATAAAAAATTTAATTTATTATATTTTATTGTATTATACAAAATATAGCATTTGTTAATAGTACAAACTTTCAATAGGCAAAATATCATAAATATACCTTAAAAATTTTAAAATGGGTTTGCAAAAAATGTAGGCTCTTTATTGCTTACTTGTGTTGCATTTAACAATAAATACATGTATGATTTAAGCAAAAATTCAAATTGGATTTTTCTTTTCTATTATTAAAAAAAGAGAAATAAGAAGAAATTAATGTTTAAATCTAAAAATATGATTAAATAAGATTTATTAATTATATTAAAAATTATATGTAAAAAATTGAATTTTATGAATACTAATAAAAGAATCTCATGTCATGTACTCTTAAATTTATTCAAAGAAAATTTTTAATTTTAATAGATAATAAAATTATATGAAAGACCATTAGTTTCCAATCCATCAATAAAAGGTGACTCTTGAATTTTTTTTTTTTAAATTATTAAATAAAATAGAAACATATTCTTCCTATTCACATTAAACTTGATTAATATGAATATAACTCAATGAATTATATATAAAATATGTTACAATCATAATTGGTTAAGTTATGGGACTTAATAAATCTCACGTTGAAAATATGAAATTTTAATATGAAATTTATATAAACTTTTGACTTTCAAATTTTTTGAGCTAATTTTTGGGTATAATTCTTCTAGAATTTATAATAATTGATATCAAAACAGATTCATACACTCCTGCAAGTTAGATTAAAATTACTGATAATTTCAAGAAAAAATAATTTAAATTTGAATAAATATTATTAAAATAAGTGCCGCCGAAAATATCGATTGTTATGATCTTATTCAATTAAAATATGAAATTTGGTGAATTTCACATTAAAAATATGAGATTTTAACATAAAATTTATATAAATTTTAGACTTTTCAATCATTTGAAACTTGAGTTAGCTTTTGAAATATAATTTTTCCAAGATTCATAACAAAACAACTTGGATATGAATAGGAAAATCACATTCCTATTCTATTTAATAAGCACCAAATATTGGATGGGATGTATCTATATTTAATGTATGAAAATCATATTTTGTTTTAATAGAAAATTCTTTGGAAAATCATATTAGTAAACGACAGGTCGCCTTTAAAAGGTTGCAAATTAGAAAAAGTTTCATAAGCCAATGGCATTTCGCCCTTGTCGTTTAGTCCTTTTTGTGGTAACCATTTTAAAAAAAAAATATTTAAGAGACATATTTAGTTGGATAAATTAAAAAACTTATGTGTAGATTATCCATTAGCTATTTTCACATCCGGAGCTTTTATTTGTTTTAATATATTTTTTTATTAATTTTTTTTCCCGATTTGCAATTTAACTTACTTTTCATTTGCCACACAATATTTCTCTTTTTTAATTATTAGATTTAACCTAATACATTAATTTTTCATATGAAATTTTATAATTTTGACTATTAATTACAATGAATAAATAAATAAAACTTTCATGAGAGAAAAAGTAAAATTCTTTATATATAAGGAGAAATTATATGATATAATCATGATTTATTTAGAGTTCTTAATTGAAATGATAAATTAATTAAATTAAAACAATATATTTTTTATTAAATTAAAATTTATTTAAAATTTTTAATTAGAATGATAAATTAATGATAAATAAGCATTCAAAGACGAGATTTTAAATTAATAAAAATTAGTATTTGAGAGAAAAATTACATCTGAATATATTGTCAAAATGTATATGCACTTATAACTATAGGTGTTGATGACTTTTACCTTCTAATTAATGGATAAAATCATTTAAATTTTGCATGAAATGATTAAATAGTTTTTTTTTCTTTGATTTCGAGGGGTAAATACTATTTTTTATAAAAATAAGAATTAATTTATGTATTAGATAAAATTTTAATGCGATCTAGAAATTCACACCATTTTCTCCCATCCATTTTTGGCACATTATTTTAGCTGTTTTAGTAGTACAATTCAGATTATATCACTTTATAATATTAATTTAGTACTAATTTAAAATATTACTTCCTCAAAACAAAACAAAAAAATATTACATATGCATTGGTTATTGTATCTAATAGACCAACTTACACAATCTTCTTCAAGCTAATCCAACATTTGTTTAAAACTTTATATTTTTTGGATCATTATTCATATAGCTAACAGACTTATACTAGGTACCAAACCTTACATCCAAGCAGCATAGGAAATTAATATATATATATATTCTTCCCCAGAATATATATATTCCCAAATGGAGCGGAGCTTTTCAAGAAATGCCTAAAATGGCCTTGGCATGTTCTTGAACTACCTTCCAAGCCATAATCACATGGTGATCTTCTGTGAGAGTGGCACCGACAGCAAACCTTATGAAATAAACTCCCCCAACCATAGCATGAGTTATGTAAATGCTTCCTGAAGCATTAATTGAATCCAATAATTTCCTATTCAGCTCATTTGCTAGTAACTCATGATCAGGCAAATTTTGAACCCCATTTCCCATTTCAATTGCTCCTGGAAGAATCCTGAAGCAAACCATTGCAAAATTTCTTGGTACTACTATCTCAAACCTCTTGTCCTCCAGGACAAGTCGTTCGAAAAGTTTGGCCATTTCGACGTGTTGTCTGAGGAAACTTCTAAGGTTAGAAACACCATAACTTCTCAACACAAGCCAAAGTTTGATTGATCGAAACCTTCGGCTTAAGGAAATTTGCCAATCTTTGTAGTCCACTACTTGTGCTGAATCAGAAACTTTGTTTCTTAAGAACTCAGGATATGTTGAAAGAGATTTTACAAGAGCACTTGGATCCTTCACCCAAAGGCAGCAGCAATCAAGATTTGTAAAGAACCATTTATGTGCATTGAGACTAAATGAGTTTGCACCCTCTAATCCATAAAGAAAATGTTGGAACTCAGGGCATATACATGCATTTCCAGCATAAGCAGCATCCACATGAACCCACATGCTATATTCTTTTGCTACCTCGCATAATGGCCTTAATGGATCAACGGCTGTTGTTGCAGTTGTCCCTACAGTTGCACATAGAAATAGAGGAACCAGACCGGCTTCTAAATCTGATTGAATACACAACCTCAGTGAATCAGGGGAAAGTGCAAATGAAGTTGATTTAGTTGTCTTAACAGCTCGAAAATTCTCAGGACAAATTCCAGCAATTTGAACTGCCTTTTGGAATGCACTATGTGTTTGATCAGAACTATAAACAACTAATTTCCCAAGACTGCACTTTCCAACACGACTAAGCGTTTGATCTCTGGCAGCAATTAGAGTGCACAGAATGGCTTCACAAGTAGTCCCTTGAATAACACCACCACCACTTCCTGAAAAAAGGAAATATTTTGGAAGAGAAAGAATTTGAGCAAGCCAATCCATTACAATGCTTTCTAGTTCAGTTGCAGCTGGTGATGACATCCAATTGAATCCCACCACATTAAATCCAGCACTAAGCATTTCTCCAAGAAACCCAGCAATGCTCCCACTTGAAGGGAAGTATGCAAAGTAATTAGGACTCTGCCAATGTGTAATTCCTGGAATTATATGATTTTGCACATCTTGGAGGATAGCTTCTATACTTTCAGGATTATAAGGAGCAGAGCAAGGCAAGCATTTCCGAAGATAACCAGGTTCAACTTGGCTTAGAACAGGGTATTTCTCAATATTCTGATAATAATCAGCAATAAAATCTACAATCATGTGAGCTTGCCTTCTAAATTCCTCAGGGTGTAAAGGGTTCATCATTTGCTGCTTGTTGTTGGTACATTTGTCAGCAAATTCATAGCTGCTCATTTTTGGAATGAAAAAAAATGAGAAATTAATGGAGTAGGTTAGGGGTAGATTACTTGGTGGTATATTCTTTATTCAATTGTATATGCATTTATATTTCGCAGGCTATAGACTGTGGCTATACATATATTATATATACACAAATCATGAAGCACCTTAATTATGCAAACTATAGGTTGATTCCACAGTACATGTATTGGTGGAATATTTATATCCCATAGTTTGATTTATTAAGATAATATCTTAAATTTTGATTTCAACATAATACAATGAGATTTCTCTGCATATGATCAGATATATGTAATCATGACGAATGCAATATTTACTAAAAATGAGAATTTTGGTTAGAAATTTTACTTTTTGATAACAAGAATTATAATAATAAAAAAAGGGTTGCCATGATTTCTAGCCCATTGCTAGCTTATTTGGTTTTATCAAGGAAATAAAACTATATATTACATATGTTATCACTATTATTTCAATTAAAATTCTTAATTGAAATGAGAAATCATTTAATAATTTACACATAATTATTATTTTAAATTATCCCTAATAATAATCAATTTTAATTATTATGGATATTTCGAACCACTTGATAGTTATTTTCCAATTCAATGATCCTGTCTCAATGGACAGTTGCATGGCCCTTTTTTATTAGGTTTGCTTGACAAGTGTTATTAGGCTAACGAAGCAATTTATGAGAAATGTTGAAAAGTTAATTACAAAATTGAATTGCTAAAATCACATCTGCTAAAACACTTTATGCGAAATAAACATAATAAAATAAAAAATTTAGATTAATTTAAATTATATTTATATTATTCAATATATATAATGACCCATATAATAGTTGACACATTTATAATATCTCTTTGCAAAATAATTTTTTTAATAATATCTTACATAACTACTGATTATTATCAAGTCTATTAATTCACATTCTTGGTTCAATGATCTATTAAAAGAATTAATTTGGCCAAATTATTTAAAAATTTTACACTTGTCCTTAAAAAAAATTTCAATTTTTAATTAATACAACAAATAAAACTTTTGATAGTAGAATATTTTTTTTTATCATTAGATTTACAGAATCATGAACATAGTTGGGATGAATTGGTGTGAAATATCAATTTAAGAGTAAAAGAAAAAAGCTGTTAGATAATCAATAATTTTCATGAACGAATTGAGAGAAATAGACAAGTGACTGACAATAATAAAACCCCTTTGAGATAGTTATTTATATGTATACGTGAATGTAATGACATTGTGAAGAAATTTTATTTTAACAAATAATATTAATTAGAAAGTATGAATTTAGATTTGAAAAACATATGGAAAAAAAAAAAAAAAAAAAAGAAAGAATTGAAGGGCTAATTCAATTCCCAAAAATTGTACTTAGATAAATTTGTTATCAATAAGAAACTCCAAATGTTAGAAAAAAAAAATAATAATAAAGATTTAAATGAAAAATCTATTCAAAATTGTGAAGAAATTTTTAAAGATAATAGTTGAAATTCATCAAATACAACTAAAAATACCATGAAATTTAGAAGACGTTCATAAAAAATACTTTTTAAAAAAAAAAAAATGTATTTATATAATTAGCGAACTGCCAAAGTAACTCTTACTTTGAGTCATAAATGTAATTTGAACCTGCCCTGCCTCTTATTTAAATAATATATAAATGGTGAAACTTTTGAATTTTCTATTAACAACAATATTTTTAATGTAAAAAATAAAAATAAAATTCATATTCTTAAATTGATTGGTTTAATATTCTTTTTTAAGACTTAATTTTATATTTATATATTTATTTATATAAATTATTATTTAATTTGTGTATATTATTTTACTTTTAAAATTATCTTAAATATATGACATTTTAAATTTCATATTAATTATTAAAAATTATATAAAATCACGAGTTGAAAATTGATTAATACATAGATGAAGTTTAATAATATAAATAATTAGGTATTGCAACATATAAATATATAATATATAATTTCAGGAGTTAACCTTATGGATAAACGATTTTATTAATTTTTTTATTAATTAAAATTTAATTCTCGAAACTATTTAGAGAATAATTTTTGAATATATAATTCGAAGGTAAGGATGCATTCTTAAATTTATTTGAAAAAGAGATTTAATTTCAATTGATATTTAAACTGATTTGAAAATATTTTTAATTAATTAAATTAAAATAAATAAATATATAATACATATAGCTTTGCAATAATTGGAAATATAATATCAAAGTTCATGTTTTATTCTGTTATAAATAAAAACAAGCTAACTAAAAAAGTGAAAACAAAATTATGAATACACTTTCATTAAAAAAATTAAAATTTGATTTTTTTTTTTAATATTTAGGAGAATGGAATATATCTGATTGATAATATTTGAAATATCCACATTTATTTTTTTTTTCTCATATTTTTAAATTTTTATTTAATTAGTTCAACATGTTATCATAATTTTTTTTTTAACAGAATGTTATTATCAATTATATATCAAATTAGTTGTCATAATTATGAATGCATTTAAAGTCATTCATTTTCTTAAGTTTGTTCCACAAATAATTTTATTATTTGTTTCTTTTTCTATGGCTTTGAAAAAGAAAAGGAAAATTGAAATATAGTTTACACAGGAAGATATTTTTTAGAGTATTTAGGGGTTAAGAGGGTTGCTGTGTATTTTTACACAGTAGTCTTTAATGTGATTTATTTTAATTATTTAAAATATTATTAAAATAAAATTTTTAAAAAATTATATTTCGATAGTATTTAATGCAATGAATCTATTGATATATTTTTTTATACTAAATAAAAATCATTTGAACAGTTAAGAATGTATTATAAATTTTATATATTATATTTAACGTTATAGATTTAATACATTTATAATATATTTTTAGCTGTCCAAATGATTTTTATTTAGCATAAAAAATATATTAATAAATTTATTATATCAAACACTATCAAAATATAATTTTTTAAAAATTTTATAAAATTTTTTAAGTAATTAAAATAAAATTCATCAGAAGCTATAATGGTGTTGACAAGACATTTTTATTGACACTTTTATTCTCTTTCTTCTTTATACTAAAGACCAAAATGATTCAGATGAATCCAAACGTATTAAAAACTTCAATTAGTCTTTAGAAAACCATTTTTTTAAAGTTGAGCATATTAATTGATTATTATTTTATCAATGTTATGATTTTCTTTTTTTTAAAATCCAAAAGTTTTTTCAACAATTCATTAGCATAAAGTTAATAAAAAAAATTTAATTAATAGATTAAAATTTAAACATAAAAAATATGTTTTTCAGTGAAATTATCCGACATTTAATAATTTTTGATTTTGATTATTTCAGTTTCGAATCGCATAAGATTTATAAAGGAAAAAAAAATTCTCTCATATTTTTTCATTACAATACTCAAATATTAAAATATTTAATTAAATATTTAAGTTTTTTTAAAATCTTAATTTTTCAATTTTGATTTTTACACTCCAATATATTATATAAAAGACTATTTTTTTTTTCATCTATTTTCTCCTTTTTGCTCCATGATCATGATGGTTTTTTAGGAAGAGAATAATTATATATATCATCAATTTCTCATTTGTGTTTTTGATTATATATATATATGTATAACGAAAAAATTGTGTAACTTTTCAATTTTTGTGTTTGATTTTTCTTTGCAGTCTGTTAATCAAACCTAACAAATTAATGTATAAATAGTAATTTATTTCCCATTTTTATAAGCTTTCCTGCTATACTTGTTGAATGTCAAATCATCATTACAATTCCAATGCTGAAACTAGCAGAATATTCAATTCTCCGTAAAAAATACTAATTTGACCGACTACGTAGAAGAATTTGATGCGTATCCTCAACGTACTGTATACATGCAATAATTCAATTCCGTCCTTTTAAATTATTATTATTAGTTTTGTAACATTGGAATTGAAATTTTTTATTATGATCAAATATATAATAATACCAAATTACCAATCACAAATTAAGATCCCATCGCAAGAGGGGAAGATCCCATACTTGTTCACATCTAAACAATTTGGGATTTTTTATATATTTTTCTTTAATTTAGTTTTAAATAGTGGAGAAATTTTAATAATGATTCTTATCGATTTTTATCTTGATAAATTATATCTTACTTAAATGTTTGTGAAATTTAATTAACTTGTTTAATTTATTGATTCGATTTAAATATAATTTTTCTAAATTAAATTCGACTAAATTGAATTTGATCCAATGTAAATTAGTAAAATATATAAAAAATTATTTTTTTTCTTGAAAAAAATTTTAATATTATGAGCTACTCATCTATTTAAAACAAGTAAATTGACTCAAAATTCTTTTAGTGTCAATATGATATATAACCAACTAGAAAACACTTCAATATGATATATAACCAACTTGAAAACACTTCAATATGATATATAACCAACTTGAAAACACTATGACATTTTAGATGGTGTTACAAGAAGAGCAAGTTGGTCTACATCTCAGAAATAATGACTAAACAAAAACCACGTAATATTGTTATTTTTGAGGGAGTAATTGGACTTGATGGAGACAATAATTATATTTTAACAGGTTCAATCATTGATTCGTATATTTCATTTTTTAAGGAAAAAACATGAATATCTTCTTTGATTCATGTAACTTTAATTTGTGGGGTGTAACCATCTATATTTAGATATTTTCTAGCAATATATACATGAAACTAACTAAATTAAATTCATGGTTGAGGCAGTAACTATTTTATTTATGCATTCCAAATTTTAATTGCATCTGCATGGTCATTGTGGGCTTCTCTAATAGGTGAAGGGATGTCTTCTGGGTCTCTTTTTGGTTTAACCCATCTACCATGATCATTACAAACTAATCCCTTGTTAGCTAATTGATACCAATTTTGTGGAATTCTTAGCTTATCCACTAGCATATCACACCCCTTATTCACCAAGGCAACATCCCTACGAGCACCCTCTCTAAATGGTGAGTTTGGACAATGAAACCCATCAACAAGATGAAGGTATGTCTCAAGGCTGTGACACCCAAGCAAATTTAATCCATTATGTTTGAGATAAGGAGATGATTGAATATCAAGTTTCAATTCGGCACCGACGTGTGTGTAAATCCAATCCAACGTTCCAGTGAGATCATCTAATTTCTGTAAACTTTCATTGAAAACAATTCCTGGCATTCGAGGTACCATATCTTGGTTAATTACGACTCTTAATGTTTTAACACCCATATTATGTAGCTCATCTCGAAACGCGATGTTACCAACCCTAGGTGCTCCGAAGGAAATCACACTAATTGGTAGACTTGGGAATGATATTGCAGCTTCATAGGCATTGAGTAGAGCCAATGCACCACCCAAACTATGTCCTGTGATTGTTAAGCTCACTTGTTCACCATTTTCCCTATACATTTCCACTAGCCTTGTTACCTCTTTCATGACTTGTTCCGAGGCACTAGACTTATTATACCTGGTAGTGTCATTTTTTGATGTGTAAATGCTACAAAACCCATGTTCAACTTTGGCATCATTATTCCCAATTGGCTTTAATTTCCTCCGTAAATCCTCGTACCATTCAGATGGTGCCACCGTGCCCCGCCATGCCACGACAATATCTCTCCTGCCAATCCGGCGTGTCTCCTCATCATCACTAATTGCCACGTAACCCATCCAATTAGAATCTTTGCTCCATGTATTGTCCAATAAACGTGACCTTTGAATCCATTGAGGCATATGCATTTGTGACATAGCATAAATATATTTGGTTACCTTATAACCATGTTTATCTAGGCCTAATTTTTCAAAAAGTTTGTTACAATTATATCTACAACTTCCACAATACTCAGAAAACGAATCAAAATCAAAAGCATCATAAGTTGCTTGTGAAAATTCACCATATTTGACAATTTCTCTTCTGAGCCAAGGATGTAGAGGGTCTAAAAGATTGTTCCAATCCATAGCTCCATGAAGTTCTTGCCATTTATGGGATATAACAACTTTGGGAGACAAAGTTGGAGTAGAGTTTTTATCTTCGCCAACTAAAACATCCCAATTGATGGGATTAATTTGATTTTTCTTGGGAGAATGGAAGATGCTAGAAATTGACTGAGCTACTAGATTAATGGCAAGCTTCGAAGTTGTCCTAGAATTTGAATGATCTATAACAACTTGTTGATGGGCTGAAATGGAGGGAATAAGGCGATTGATCATGCTGGAAATGAGACTAGTTTTTGAGAGATTGTTGCAAGTGAAAGTTTCCATTAACAAAGAATTTGGTATATTTATTTTTTGGGTACAGAGGCTGAAATTTATAGGAATAAGATTTATAGAATAAGCCTATGACTTGTTCTGAGGCTTGAAAAGAAAAGTAATAACGCGGGGTCATAGGCCATCGTTTTGACTGTTTGTACGTACGTGTGTATGACCAAGTGTAGTTGATTTTTCCCCCTTTCTTGTATACGATGATATTACATAAAAATTATGTGATCAAAGACTAAAATTGATATAATTTTATAAAATTATATATTTAATTATTAAAAATTAAAAAAAAAAAACTAAAATTTTTAAAAAAATTAAGAGTTCAAGATTTTTTTAGGTAATTAAACCCTTAATTTATTTTTTTATTCAATAGCAGTAATGGTATTTTTTTTAAAAATAATTTTCAATGTTAAAATTAAACTATAAATATATTTCTTTTGTCTAATTAAAAATATATTATTCACGTTGGGATAAAAAAATTTAAAAAGAATTTTTTTTTTTATTGTCTAACTTTAAAATTTATTTTTTAATTAATAATATTCAAAAAAAAAAAAATCACTTTGCTTGAAATTGGAGAGCCACGATTATCATTATTTGTTAGTGTGGGGTTTGGGATTAATTATTAATTTGTAATTAATTTGCTGATGTTGAATGTATTTGTTCTTATATTTTAATTTAACAACGGATTAAAGTAATAAATGAGATAGTAGCTTGAGTGCAAGAAATGATAAATAGTAGCAAATTTATTTTTTTAATGTAACATAGCCATGAACGAGTAAACATAATATATAACAATGGTTCAATCACATCCATATATAAAAATAATATGTAAATTAGACTTAGTTGTTTCAAATATTTTTAAATTAAATAATAATATAATATAAATCACTATTCTATTCTTAAAAAACAAACACCACTGAATATTTAAAAAGAAAAATTGTGTAGTTTCATCTGTCAATTTCATAAATTGCTCAAATAATCAAATTCATTCTTGATGGACTATGACCCAGTTTCTTGGAAAGTTTCATTTGGCCCTCTAATTTTTAGACCAGATAAATATGAACTAAACCCCACAATCATATGAACCTCAGATAAAATTTAATAAGAATTCAATTTAATTCATTTTTTTTAATTTTTATTTTTAAAAAATATAATTAATAAAAGAGATAATACAAATATTTTTTATACTAAATATATAAACTTGTACACTATAACAATATTACAAAAAACAAGAAATATTAATTTCTTTTACCCAAAAAATAAATATTCCAATAGGTTGAAAATTTTGGAATTTATGAAATTTATCAAAATTTATAAAATTAAAAATTTAAGTTTTATATTTCATAGATTTATTAAAATTTTATTTTTTTGGATTTTAATGTCATTTTTATATAAAAAAATAATTTATAAAATCTTTCATTCATTAAAATATTTTTTTTTTTTAAATTTTACATTTTAGGTGAGATTTCAAAAACTCTCAAAATGAAAGATTGTCATGTATGATGGATTTTGAAAAATCTATTTGATTATTTTTTAATAATCAAATAATAAATTTTGATAAAATTAATAAATTTTTAAAATTTTTCACCCAAAAATCGAACATGGTTTAAATGTATTTTCAATCATTATTGCAGATACCAATAAAAAAAAATATACTCATATTTTAAATAAGAATTTTATAAGCTGAAATGGTAGTGGCCACGACCTAATTAATAAGTTAATATTATTGTAATTAAATATAATTCTTTTATATAAAAATAAAAAAAATATATATTTTATTTTTTAATTATTTTAAATAATAAAATTTATTTAAATTTTTTCACTTAAAAATTTATTCAAAGTACAAGAATTATATCATTAATTAAATTCTATTAATAAAATTTATGTATAGGTTATTAGTTATAGGATTTGATATATAAAATTCATATGTATTAGTAACGATTATTTTATGGAGAAAATTTCACTTAATTATATAAGACAAAACTCTTTCTATAAACAGAGGGCATTACTATTACTAGTATTAGTGTTAGATTAATTACTTAAATTTTAATTTGAAAATAACAAGTTTTGATAACTTTTTCAAAAACGCCAAAAGCTATTAGAAAGGGGCTCGCTTCGCAAATAGGCATGTACTAACCAGAAACAATGTTATATATAAGACAAATAATACATTATCAATCGCAGTTTTTTGATAGGGGCAAACCTGCCTTCCTAATTTGGACCTTTTGAAGCATTATAAATGCAATATTATTGGAAGCTTAACCATTTATTTTTAATTATGGATTAGTTAATTAACCAATTAATCTTGGAAAATTATTAATAGTACATTATTATATAGATGTAAATATAGTCTCACGGGAACGAAGAAAGCAAATGGTAGTTTCTTCAATTAATTCGACTTGGCCCATGCAATTATATTATTAATTAACTTCCATCATCAAAAATTGTGTGCGTACCTCTTGATTTTTTTATTTATTTATTGGGATAATTTTTTCACATTTTCTAAATTTTTTATTTTTTTTAATTACAAATTTTAGAATTAATTCTCGCATATTAAAATTAAGTATAATTAATTTAAGAACAGAATTAGAAATGATGATTTGAAAATATAAAATATAATACTAAAAAAAATTTAAATTTATGTGAAAAAACGTGCAAATATTTAATTTTAAAGTTTCATAATATAAAAATATAGGTAAAAATATAAATAAAAAAATAAAATTTTAAAAAATTTGGGAGGCCATGTATACATATTTTTAAAATATACTATATAAAAAAATATGAGAAAAAATAAATTTTTAAAAATTTAGGGGACAATATATACAAATCTTTAAATTTGGGAGGTACTATATACATATTTTTAAAATATATATTAAAAGTATAAATAAAAAAAAATAAGGTTTTTAAAATTTGGGGGATTGTGCACCCCCACCTATTTACTGGTTCTGCACATAAATTAATTATTTGTTGATAAGAAAATGTATTTTTCTCCTTATTGATTAATAATAGATTGATGAAGGAATTTATTTTTCTTCTTATTGAATAAATTTGATTTTTAGATGAAAAATATATGAACACACTCTTAAATTCAGTGGAAAGATAATTTAGTTTTAATTGATACATAAACTGTACTAAAAAATATCCTAATTGTATCAATATATAAATCTAATTTTAACTTAATTTAAGGACATACGTCTATATTTGAACATCCCCATTAAAAAGTACATGATGTAAATCTTCTCATCTCATCAAATATCAAACATATGAGGATTTTAATTGAAATTTCGATACCTAACTCTCTGATGTCCTTTGGAAGACAATGGAAATTTATCTAGAAGAAAAGTACTACTAATGGAATATCTCAGACATTAAAAATGGCTGCTAATTCGATTCAGGCCTCTTTATTAGGTTGCTGTTGGTCTATTTAGAAAGATCTGGTCAAATAATATATAAAGAGAATATATTTAATTACCATTAAATCAGTATTAGTCTTTAAAAATCCAAATTTCCTCTGCTAATCCACTCAATTCCCTTGACTTATTGTCCTTTGCATGCATATAATAATAATATTGCACGTACGAAAAAGAAATAATAATCTGGTCAATCTTGAGGGTATTGGTATTGGTCCAATCTTGAGGGTAACCCATTTCCAAGAAAACCTCAAGCCACCTTCCTGGCGGGCTGAAAATTCAAATTCTATTTCATCTATCAATAATTATATAAGCCCTTGATTTAATTCCATTTCCATACCCTCAAAAAAAAGAATTTTCACTTTCATTTTAATTCCATCAATCATTTTCTAGCTAAGACCACCAATCATGGAGATGTCACCATTCAAACGACAAGCCATAACAAAGAAAACAAGTTCAAGAAAATCAAGACTAAGGTTATGGAAATTGAGGCTTAATTTCACTTGGCAAGCAATCAAGAAAGCCTTTACAATCAAGAAAATAAAAATCCATCATGAAATGAAAAGAAAGAAGAAAAGTTCTTGCAAACCCCATAAAACCCTTGCAAATCTTCTTTATGTACCTTTTACAGCTTCTGATTTCATAGACAGAGGAGATCAAATGACACCCACATTGTCTCCTAGAGAAGATATATCAACAAAATGGAAAGAAATTCATGGTTCTAGCAATTGGGAGAATCTTCTTGATCCTTTTCATCCATGGGTTAGAAGAGAAATTCTCAAATATGGAGAATTTGTTGGAGCAACTTATGATGCTTTTGATTTTGATCCTTTATCAGAGTATTGTGGGAGTTGCAGGTATAATAAGCACAAATTTTTTGAAGAATTAGGCCTTACTAAACATGGTTACATTGTGACCAAATACATTTATGCAATGTCTCATGTAGATGTGCCTGAATGGTTTGTTAGAGCACATAGTACATGGAGTAAAGATTCTAATTGGATGGGATATGTTGCAATCAGCAATGATCAAGAATCCAAAAGACTTGGCCGGCGAGACATAGTCGTGGCATGGCGGGGCACGGTGGCACCTACCGAGTGGTTTACTGACCTTAAAGCAAAATTAGAAGAGATTGATAGTGATAATGAAAAGATTAAGGTTCAATATGGGTTCCATAGTATATACAAGTCTAGAGGTGAGTTTACTAGGTACAGTAAGTTAAGTGCTAGTGAGCAAGTTATGAAAGAATTGATAAGATTAGTTAATTTTTATAAAGAAAATGGTGAAGAAATTAGCTTGACACTTGCTGGTCATAGTTTAGGTGGTGCTTTAGCTCTTCTTAATGCTTATGAGGCTGCAATTTCAATTCCTAATCTTTTTATTAGTGTGATTTCTTTTGGGGCACCAAGAGTTGGGAATATGGCCTTTAAGGAGAAGCTTAATGAATTAGGAGTCAAGACTCTTAGGGTTGTTGTTAAACAAGATATAGTCCCTAAAGTTCCTGGGATTATAGTTAACAAGATTCTTAGAAAGATTAATATGATTACTCAAAAACTGAACTGTGTTTACAGGCATGTGGGAACCCGGTTGAAGCTTGATTTGACCATGTCACCCTACTTGAAGCATGAATCAGACTTGTCAGGGTCTCATAATTTGGAGGTTTATCTCCATCTCCTGGATGGATTTTTGGGTAGGAAATTGAAGTTTAGATGGCATGCTAGAAGAGATTTGGCTTTGGTGAATAAGAGTAGTGATATGTTGATAGAGGCGTTAAAAATACCCGAGTTCTGGTACCAGTTGCCACATAAAGGACTTGTGTTGAACAAATATGGTAGATGGGTTAAGCCAAGTAGAGAACCTGAAGACATTCCTACTCCTGTTAGTACTGAAATATCCAGGCATGAACTTGCATTTTAATTTTTTGTGTTACCCATGTAATTTTATCTTATCACTATTTCTTTCTTTTTTGGCGATTTGTAGTGGCTAATAGCCTAAGGATCAAGTGTTTGGCTCCCAAAACAAAGTTTTAAAATGTACCATCTTTTGTTATTTTGAAAGTAAGCTTTAGCTTTAATTGCTTGAATTTCCATATTCCTTCTATTTCATTTGTTTCTGTTGGAAAAGCTTTTCTGATGTCTGAACATTATAGTGAGAAAATTCATTTACTATTACTAAAACAGGCATATAATTTTATTAAAAGTTCCATCCCGAGTATTCATATGATTCCTGAAGCTGAATAACTTATGCAAAATCACTAAGAATCTTCAGTATTAAAGTTAGAATTAAAATTAAAATTAAAATTAGAATTCTTAATTTCAGTATTTAACAGCTATCTAGAATTAAAATTAAAATTCTATCTAAAATTTTATGAAATTATAATATAACTAAAAAAACAATTTCACAATTTCATTCTCAACCCATAAGAATTACAATTTCATAATTATTATTATCATCTTCTATCCTACTATCACCGTCACCCCAACATTATTACGACAACGATGATCTATCACCGTCGACGATCAAGACTCGTCGAACCTTCATTGCTGGTGACAATGACTTGTTAGATTATCATTGCCGGCGAGCCTTCCACCACCACTGTCAGCGGTCCACCACTACTCTCAACTTCACCGTCATTTTCATCATCGCCAATTTTTTATTTAACTTCAAACAAACAATTCCAACACCAAAACCCATCAAACTATCTTTTCTAATTAAAAACTGAATCATTATACAAAATATCCAGAGAAAAAAAGGGATAAAAAAAAACTTGCTATGTTACAAACTTGCCATGAATGATCCCAATGTTCTAAACCTCAAACATGACAAGAAGTGGAAGTACAAATGTTCAGCAGCAAGATTTAAAAATATGGTATGGAAATACATAAATGCACATCAAGCAGATGATCCCACTCTTGAAACTTGTGATAATGCATCTTCGAACTGATCTTCATCAACCTTTTCAGAGTTCAAGCTTGGTGGGATGAATGATCTGAAGATTTGTTCCATGTTAGGAACTTCCTTCATTTCGCGGCAAGCAACTTCAAGAGCTGTGTTACAAAATGATAGATAGAATTTCTTCCTACAGATGTAGCCGAAGATCAATGAAATTATGGGAAGTGGAATTAGAAATGGAGCATAGTAGAATTTCTTCACCCCCAAGTAACCTAACATTGTCACTTGAAACAATAACAGAGAAGCAACAATTCGTGTATGAATATGGGGCCACATTCTTCCATAGCTTTCAAAGGATGGAACAAATACCTTCAGTGCCTGTTCAATTTTTTTAAAAATGTAGTTAATGTTCACAATGAACAATTGCATTCAAGACTCACCATCAAATGTATATATACAAACATCATTACCTGATTTCGTAGAACAAGCCATCCCAGGCCAAAGTACACCACTCCAAATGGGATGATCAAGGGGGCTATCACAGAGTAGCAGAGAGTTATTGTGAGGATAAGCATGTCACCAGGAATTCTAGTCGCATACCCAAAATCCACAGGAGCCCAAGCCTCTTTTAACTCGTCTTCTGTTTTGCAAAGGTACTTCCTCTTCAGATGATATATAATTAGAGGAACCACACGGGACAGCTCGAGTCCATATCCAACAAAGAACCTGAGATCAATGAAATATGAAACGTCAAAACACTCCATTTCACATATACTAAAACATACAATGATGAAAAGAAAAATTACAAAGAAGGCACATTAACATGATTTCTCTTCAATGGAAGAGGATTTTTTTTTTTTTTCACTCAGGAACCAGGCGGATATAACATATCTTCAACTCAACTTCAACATCATTTGAAGACAAGCTCATCCTCGTCACATATAATAACTACTGCATAATTTTCTATAAGGAAAATATTTATGAAAAAAAAACAAAGCAACAAAAAAAAAATTGAAGAAATCTTACTTTAGAGCCACATAGGTCAAGAAGAACGTTGCATTGCCTGGAAGACCATTTGCTAGTATAGTAATAATTGTTCCTATTTTTGGATTCTTCTGAATTTCCTTGAAGGTACTGAATAAGGTGCCACCAAGAGTAACTCCAAGGAAAACATTAAATACAATAAAATAAAAGTACTTTCCAGATGCAGCCCTAATTGCATGGCTCTCAGAAGGAATGCCCTCCGCCTTAGAAAGAAACAAAAGAAACTTGGGCAACAATGCCAAAAAGATAATGAGTGCAATCTGAGGAAGGTATGCTTCCAACACCGTCTTGATTGCATCAATATTCACAACTGGCTTTAGAAATGGGAGAATTTTCTTCAGATTGTCCAATGTGGTTAATGCAGAAATGAACCCAATTGGTATCATGTAAAACATTATGGTTAGAGCCACAAAAATGTATATCACATACTGTCGTATTTGCCTCTCGAAGAACTTAATTTTAAAGTTAGTCCATAAGAGTTGACGAGGTTCAGGAGCATCAATGACTGTCCAATTGTCAACCATTTGGGCATGCAAACTCTGAGCCGCACAAGCTGCTGTCACCCTGCCGGTGAAGAAGACTAGAGCAGAATGTTGCTGCTTCTCTCGTAGTGTAACTTTTTGCTCAGCTTCTAATTTTGGGAGCAGTTCCTTAATCTTCTCTTTGAAGTAGTCTATACTATCTACTTTTTCACCAATGAGACCAAGAAAGCCAGTTTTGATGTTTGGTCTTGTGCCTTCTGGTTTGCCAGACTGTTTAGACTCGGCATATATGGCTTCTGCACGTGCAAGCTTTCTCTTGTACCCTTCCAACTTTTCATAAATTTTGCTAACCTAGCATAGATTATTATTATTATTTTTTTTGGAGCTTACAATCAGTACAATTTGTATAGCATAAACCAACATAAAGACAAGGAAAACACAATTAAAACGGTCAAGAATTGTAGCCATCTGATATATATTGGCATTTGCTTTAACTACAGAACCTCTTTAGGGATGTAGTTGCAGTTAAGGGGGCAAAAGTATGACATAGACATAGAAGAAAAAAAAAATTAACGAAATACCTCTTTATTGTTTGTGACCACCATTGATCTGTAAAATGTGTCAGGGTAGATGGATTTGAAGTATGAATCCACCTGGTCCTTTCTAGTTTGGCCCTCAGTAACAGGAGGAATGTCCCTGACAAGAATAGCAAATTGCTCTGGTTTCACTTCTGGAGACACTAGAGCTTTAGCTCGCAGCCCAGAAACATGAATGTAAGCCTTCCATAACAGTAAATAGGAAACAAAAGAAACCCAGTAGACAGCTATCAGGAAAGCCCACAGCCTTGGACTCTTCTCCTGCATTGAGAAGAGTACCACAACACTTCTATATGTAAAAAATGCTGATAGAGGATTCCATTATATGATGGGATATAGAATGAAGAATTTATTAGGAAAAATATGTCTATTGAAATGAAAACAATCAAGTCATTTCAGCATATCTTACCTCAACATGTCCCATGGACAACTTCTCGAGATCGTTGAAAGTACCCTTACTTGTAGAATTTGTGATTTTCACAGGGTCAGTGGCAGCAACAGGAAGAAGAACTGGTAGCAGAATGATGCCGGATAACACAAATATTGACAACACTGTTACAATTAATAAAATGAAAGAACATTAAAAATTCACTCTTTTCTCCTCAAAATCTCCATATGCTTTGCGAAATTTAAACATTTCTGTCTATAAATTTTCTTGGCAAGGAAATGTTTAGCCTGAGCAGCAACCTTGCCCTTATTTTGATTCCTCTCTCACTCACAAATTATCACCAAGCTAATGCTCTATGTATTCATTGTCACCATAGTCATAAATTATTAGAGGTGGAGACACCATAAAGTTTCTAGATATAGAAATTTAAGAGACATTGGATGCCTTTACAAATGTAAATCCCCAGCAATTACCCAGACGCCCCCATATGAGCATATCATCGCAACACCCTGGAGTGGCATCCCAGGATCCGCCTGACAATTCATGAAATCATCCATACACTAATGTCAAAAGGCCAAACCCTTTCAAATTATTTTGGACATTAGGTGTCCTCCGGAACATAATTTTTTCCCCATCATCTCACTAGCTAAAAATGACAGCAAGTTTTAGTGCTCAAAACTAGTTGATTGAAATTTACCTATAGTGATTGTTATTGAAATGCAACAAACCACAGCAGCATCTAAAAGAGTGCAGTAATTGAATTTCTCTAACCCAAAAGTTTATATTTTTTATTTGACAGAAGCATAGAGCAATCTTCTTCAAAGTTAGGAACAACAGAAATCAACATATTTGGGTAAAGTGACAAGTAATTATTGCCTAGGTCAGATAACCATAAAGTTTTCAAATTCACCTTCAATGTTTCTGGTCTTCACTACTACTAATCCATGGTCCTAATTTGTTGCTTTCATTTTAAAAGCAAAATGACATCAAGATTACCAAAATGAACAAATTAGGAATCATAATTTCTTTTTTAGTTTCTTCTGGGGGGAAGATGAAATTCAAAATTGAAAAATTGATACACCCAGTTTTCCTCCTTTCCTTTCAGAATGAGGAAGAATGTAACAAGACAAAGTTAAATTCCTGAAAATTTGACCACAGATTGTCTCTAAACCCAAAATTGAAAGCAAATGAAAGTTCCATGTTCCAGAGAAAACCCACAACTACTATGATTAAAAATTTCTCAATTTATCAATAAAACACAAAAAAAATAGAAACCCACTACAAGAAAAGCGAAACAAACATTAATTAAAACAAACAAGATATCCAAATCCAAACTGACAAAGAGACCAACCAGTGCTCAAGAACACAAAGTAGACAGCAGTGTCAACACCAGACATGTTAATGATATCATGTTCGGTTGAAGACAATGCTTCCCGGATCCAAGCAAACGGGTTCCGGGTACTAGACCCGCCTTCCCAGGGATCCAAGCCTTTCAATATCCGATTGGGATAATAAACAACAGTATTTCCAGGTTTCGTGGACAACCATGTAAAAAGCAACATCAAAATAACAAAGATCACAAAGGACGTCCCTAAAGACGTCAAAAAAGAAGAGAAATCCATGTTTCAGAATTACAGAGCACACACTGAAGTAGCTTAATTTCTTGTTCGTCTATGTAAAATGAGAAATGGGTTTTTAATTATAAAACAGAGAGAAAGAAAAGTAGCCGTTAAGAAAAGGGAAAACGGAAAGGAAAACTAATTAAGAAGAGCATTGATGAAGACGAAGAAAATATCTAACGGGGTGGTTGTAATGTTGGCATTGATTGGTGACTGTTTCTCTGTTTTTGTTTCTTTAAATTCTTTCACTCTCTTTTTTTCCGTTTCAATGTGAAGAACGAATGATAGTAGATATAATTCTCTAAGTTCATGTTTGGTGGACTAATTATGCAGAAAATAAAAAAGAAAAAATAAAGAGAAAAAAAAAATAATTTTCTTAATATTATTTGAATGTTCTAAAATTAATTGAGTATTTTTTAATTTTTTAATTTTGTGTTTGATTCTTAATTCGACTTAAATTTATAAAAAAATAATATGTTTATTATTGATTTCAAAAATAAAAATCACATTAACTTCCCTCCATCGTTGAAATTTAAACTTTACTTTTGAGATGAAACTGGCATTGAGATTGAAACTTACTTTCCAAAAAAAACACAATTTTTTTATATTGATAATAAAAAACAGTTTTGTTATTTTTATAATTATAATATATAAAATTGGCTTTGGGGGAACTAATAAGAGAACGTCAAAAGAAAGTCAAACTTTATTTTAAAAATTAAGTTTAATAATTTCTAATCAATGTATCAATTCAAATAACAAGGCTAAACAAATTATTAATGGTAAAAAAATAAAGATATCTTAGTGAGAGATGTTAAAGATCAAATATTATAAAATAAAATAAAATTCATTTCTCTAATAATTTAAAAGAAAAAACTCTAATAAACTAATATGTACTATAATTAATATATTATACATTATTAGATTTTCTCAACATTTTTATAGTAACAATCAAATGATTTAAACTATGAATTTGAATTAGAGAAATAGAAAGAAAGATACTAAAAACATTTGAATTACTTGAATACAAAATTTGATTCTTTATTTATTTTGAGGGAAGGATATCTTATTTGTCATCCCACAGTAATTAACTTATCAGTTAATTTTTTATTTTTTTTTTTTAAAAGGAAAGGATATTTTTGTCATTTAGGTGGGGATGAGTAGCTAAAGGTTCCCTCTTACACTCCACGTCAACTCTCCATTTATTTTCACGCTTTGAAACAACTATAAAACGACGTCATACCATACAGAACATATAGCAAGTGGTGTGCCATTAAACAGCTAACGCGAGTGTGGTTTGCTTTTAGAAAAAAATACGATAAAATTGCTTTTGGAAAAGACACGTCGCTGGACTCCAGCTTGCCGACATCTACAGATGTCGATACGTCAGTGAGGTATTTTGTTGACATCTGTAATTAAGACTCGAGTAGGGCTGATCGCTGAGGGGACACGTGGATGACATTTTGGCCCTACTAAAGCGCTGTCGTAGCGACGAAGAATGGTAGCTTTTGATTGACAACGTGACATCCGATGCGATGGCAATTTCATCCTTTATATGGGTGAATCCGTGTCCGTCTCCAATCCTATAACTCAAGTCTGGCCGTGTCGACGGCTATCAATAGATTTTGTTTGTAGGCTAAATCACACCCCTAAATTTGTGATAAAAATTAGGGTTAATTACAAAAAAAAATTTAAATGATTAGATACACCAATTCCTTTTCATATTCCAAAAATATATTTTCTTTTTTTTTTATGAATGTCGTATTATATTATTGAATTTTTTTTTTTTATATATTCTTATTAATTAATTTTAAAATAATTAATAAAAATAGTAAAAATATAAAAATATCATATTTATTTATTTTTAATTAATTAAATATTATTTTTACTTTAAAAAATACATTTTACTGTTAAAATTTTATTTTCATATTTTTTAATAAATTTAAAAATAAAAAAATAATAAATAAAAAATAGTTTTATTTATTTTTTATATTTCAAATTTATCTAAAATATGAAAATAAAATTTTTATTTGTGTTAGAAAATTTAACAATAAATAATTTAATTTCTTCTTAAATTATTTTTAAAATAAAAAATAAAAAAAATATTTTTATTTATTTTTTATTTTCAAATTTATCAAAATGAAAATGAATTTTTAACCTAAAAAATATTTTTTAAACCAAAAATAGAATTTAATTAACTAAAAATAAATTATAAGTGCATTTTTATTTTTTTATTATATTTATTGACAATTTTAGAGTTGATTAACGTCAAAATAGACAAAAATTTAACGAAAAGATTTAATAATGTATTGCGACATTTATCATAAGAAGTTAGCATATTTTTAAAAGGTTAAAGAAAATTAGTGAATTAAATTATTTCATATGAAAAAAATCGTAATTAATCTTAAAAATTATGTATCCATCTGATTTGATTTTTTTAAAATTTTTAATAATTTTTAAATTAAAATTTTTTGATTTATAAATAGACCTAATAGTTAATAGATAAATTATGAATTTTAATTTGTGAATGTATTTTTTTAATAATAAAATTATTAAAAAGAATATTTATATTTTCTATAAATTTAAAATAATAATTTATACTTAATTTTTTGTAAAATAATAATATAAAATTAATAACAATAATAAATTATTTTATTATAAATGTCAACAACAATAATAATAATAACAATATCTTAAAATATTATACATGAAAATAGTTTTTAGAATTTTTTTTAAGCATTATTCAGAACATATAAATAATTGAATTTAAACTTATTATTCAAACAGTATATATAATTATTATTAAAATAATATTTTTAAAAATTTTTGTTTTATTAATAATAATGGATTATAGCTTTTTTTTAATTATAACTTGTTATTTGTTTTATTCAAAGATTAAAAATTTTAGCATTTAAAGAAAAATAAATATTACATATTATATTTAAAAATAGTTGTAAGATATTTTAGAATGTTTTTATTTTTACCAAACACTATTTTTTAAATTGTGATTTACTACAAAAAATATTTAAAAATAAATAAAAATAATTTAAAATATAATTTTTAAAAATAAAACGTAATTACCAAAAATAAATTAAAACTCAATTTCAAGCAAAGTGGCGTTGTAGGCCCTACTACAAGTTACGTGTTTGTTTGTGGAAACAAAGATGAGGGAGATATTAATGTAGTTGAACGAAACAAAAAATAATGAAAAATTGGAAGTTTATCGTTACTGGCAACGTGACAGAGGGACCAGCTTTCTTTTACTTATCTGTCCAATTGGATAGAACAGGTGGGGTGGGTTGGACCCCACAAATTTTGGATATGAACAGTTGGATAGTTTTTAGGGAGTTTGGATGGATCACTGCTCCACAAATTGATGATTCTTATAATTCTTAAGAGCATTAATTATAGGCAATGATACAGGCAACAATAGCTTACCCATTTTAAAACTCATTTTTGTTTTATTAATTAAATTAGATGGAATCCTGTTAATAAAGTTTAATTTAATTAATGATAAAATTTATATAGTTAAAATAAATTTTAAAAGTTAAAATAATAGAAAAATAAAAAGAATGTAAAGTTATGTTAATTTAAATTAAAGATATTTTTAAATTTTCAACAGTAAAATTCATTAAATAAATTATATTTTTATAAAATCCTTCTAATATGGTTTTATTTCTTTTAAAGGCAAAAACATTAAATTTTATAATTACATTGTGAGTTGGAAATTTTGAAATTCATAAAATTTATTAAAATATATTAAATTAAAAACTTAAATTTTCATACATTAAAATAACGATAAATACATATTAATTTTCGTACCTCATTATTTAAAAAATAAAAATTAAGTTTTCTATTTGATAAAGTGACATTTGAAATATTTATAAATTTTAATGATATTTTTATATTAAAAATAATTTATAAAATTTTTTATTTATTAAAATAAAAAAAAATTTAAAATTTCATGTAAAATTTTAAAAACTCTCAAAATAAAAAATTATGATAAATAATAAATTTTAAACAGTTCATAAATTTTAATTATTTTTTTACTAACCAAACAATAAATTTTATGAGATTCCATGAATTTTTTAAAATATATTATCCAAATTTCACAAACCAAACATGACCTATCAATAATTTCAAACATAATAGATTAGTATCTTCAACAAGTTGGATTAATTTTAAGGCTTCTTGCCACTTACCAACTGAATTGATATCAAATGTCATAGAAGATATACAAACACTTGTACAAATTTTCTCTGCTTTTAGTTAAAGCCAGAATGTTGATCTAACTATCAACCATTTCTCAACCCGGTTTACAACATGAAACAGTCCGTGTTCTTCCAAAATGGATTGGTGGCTGTAACTCAATACACAGCCATCTCTGTAACAGATCCCACTTAAAATCGACATGAATCAGCAAAGCTGATGCAAGATGTGAGTAGGATAACATGAACAAGAGAATGAAGGTATGATCACCTAATGCAGTAAGAGATGATGTTATCTTCTAAAGGCTCTGTGGAGACATCCAGTAAGGCAATCATCATCTAAAGTTGCAGCAATGAGCCCCGCCTCTCTCCAACTTGTCCCACAGACAGACCATCTGTCTGGGGGACTGATAATGTGCAGTGTAATAGTTCTCCATACATCCATATTGACAAAATTTCCAATTGTGGGAGTATTGGACGGGCTTGGAATTGTTAAATTGTTCAACCCACATTCCCATACTGACATCTTCCATCTTGAAAAGCTGCAATCAAATTGTAACAATACACACATTTATGAAAAAAATCAGACTCAATGAAGGGTAAGAAATTACAAAATCATGTGAAAAAACAAGTAGAGACCGAAGGAGATATTAGATAAAATGGAAATATTACTAACCCTGAGGCTTCGATTGCCATGTTGAGAAATGATAAATTTAGCAATATCACTGGAAATTACATACGCTGGCCCATTGGCATAAGGAGGATATACTGCTTCTGGCCACTCCTGTCACATCAGGCAAAAATTCCATTCAGATCTAAGAAAAAATGCATGGTAAAGATCTTCATACTTCAAAGTTACATTTATCCTCTAGAACCAACAAATTGGATTTAAATAACACAACAGCAACATAGGATCCATTTGTAGAGTACTATTTCTTGTTCCACTATAAAATCCTAATTCATGCAACACAAAATATCAAACATTCAGAATTATAAATTACTCTAATAAGACATGAGTTCTACCATACCAGAATCTTCAAGAAAGCGAGAAGATATTATTTTCCCTATTTCTGCCACTGAAAAAATATATTAACAATGATTCCCAATCCCCTTGACACAGCAGGGCCCATTGATTTAAAATGCCCAATTATTTCATTCTAAGATTTACAAATTTGCCTCTTGCATTTGATCATCAATAACAACTAGGGAAGCAGGTACTTTTGTTGATGCAATTAGTCATAACTTCTGGTATCAGTTGAATGGAAAGTGTATTTTTTAGTGATGATAAGACCACTTGAATGTAGGATACAAGTATTAAAGATTAATAAATTTTGACTTATTAACAGTTATTACATGCTGCACAGTAGCTACAACTTAACCTCAATCTTGTACAAAAATGAAACCTGCTTCTCTTTTTGTTGAATTACTCATATCATAGGGTGGCTGTTATAGAGAAAACCATCCAATTTTGCTTCAGAAAAAAGGATAGGTATGGAAACTGAAGAATTGACTTCCTAACCATGTGGAGTTGGAAGCACTACTGCTTGGCCTCAAGGATATATTCAAAGAAAATTATATACATCTTTGGTTTTCCCTTTCATCTTCTTTTCTGCAAAAGTAATGCTAAGTTGCTTTGGAACATAAGTGGCACCAAAGGAAAATGGACAAAACATGATTGTGAAAAACCTTGTCAACGTGAAAAAGAAACAATGGCATTTCAGTGCCTTAGATGATTCCCATCCCCATTATAATGTTGTACCTTTTCATTGCGGAAGGACCATGGTTTTTCATGTTTCAAATCCATATTAATTTGAGGCATCCCCTCCCCACATCCCCAAGAAAAACTCACCACATGACACCAAAATAATTTTGGATCAATTAAATTTTCTATCAGATGCTAAAAAGGCTACATTTTAAAAAAATTAAAAGTAGTAATATATCCCATATAAAAAAACACAACCTAGGGAGATAGTTTTGCTATATCACCCATTATAGTTTTGCTATATCACCCATTCACTTCTATAAACTCAAAAATTGATACCATACACTTTTTCCTCTTTTTCCCCCTTCTATCCACAGTAGGTCCATTTGACGTTAGCCTAGATAAAGTGGGTAGCTCATTCTCATCCCACAAACCGAAACCATAACATATAAACCCATATGAGTTCGAGCCATTAGAAGTTCAAAAGATGTGACTGGTATTACTATAATTGTTTCTTGTACAGCAGACAATGTTGCACAGGGATCTGCGTTTAAAATTTCTTTCACCACTTTTTCCTCACTCATAAGATTATACTAACAACTGGTGGTGGTTTTTGAGATCTTAAAACTAATATCACTGGATTTATGTTTTATTGATAGTTTCCAACAATTTCCCATAGACACCGTCACCCTTCTCCAGATCAAAATTTTCACTAAAAGAAAGTGGAAGAATAAGAAGAAAGAAGTATACCTCAAAAGTCACAGCCCATTTTCCAGTTCTCAGAGGACGATGTAAGAGGTTGAGATTGCCCATATAAAGAGACTTTTTGGAAGAAACACCATTAATCTCTTTCAAAACAGTGTCCACCCTAACAAATGTGTCATCATCACATTTCATAATATATGCAGCAGAAACATTCTGAACCTGCATGGAGGATATTTAAGGCTAATTCAAAAAATTGTACAACCAAGAAAGTAAATATGTAATTCTAAAAAAATCCTATCAAAGAGATTCATGAAAGACAACAAATGGATAAAATGGACCTACCCCAAACTCACAAATAGCAACAGTTTTAAGAACCACAAGCTCATAGCGATCCATAAATGGCAATATCACAATATCACCAAAGTAAGCAGCCTCTTTCTTCAGCATTGCATTCACTTCCTTCCTGGGGTTCTGCAATGATAAGCACAATCCAATTGAATAATTAAAATGGTAGCAATAGAACAGCAAAAGGAGAAAAAAAGAATGGGAATTTGACAAACACAATTTTAGCCACATAAAAACATTAGAAAAGACCATCCCAGGACATATGAGATATCATGCAATATATTGTAACTCTCAATAGACAATTTTGTCATATCATGTACATATATTCATGAAAAACTATAAATGAAAAATCCAAGAGCAATAAAGATCAGCACAAGGTTACTCATATGCTAGACACAAATAAATAAGCTAAAATTTGTAACCATATAAAGCCTTATGTCAAGGGAATACAAAGTCAAGTGTTTATGTTCATAGATTTATTCTCAAAGAACTAAATTAACTTTACATGATTCACCAACCTCATTAATGCTAGCATAAATAACTGCTTGCGTTTCTAGCCTACTAATAACCCATGATTTAGAGGCTAATAATTCAAACCAGTGTTTTCAAACAAACCAGGTAGATGAACTGAGCCGTAATATCTCTGTGGCCCTAGAACTCACATCAACATCAACCCCTATACATCATCCTCCCTCCAATGAAAATATTGTGGGCCCAAGTACTTTGCTAGCCACATTTTTAAGCGACTTACCCCAATATCACCTAATCATTTGCTACATGTTCACAAGTTGAACGGTGAATTAGGGGTCAGCTTAATATTATAATCCAACTACTTTTACCTTTTATAACAGTAGGTGCTTAGAGAAAAAAGAAAGAGATCTTACCAATGCAACAAAGAAACGAACTACTACTTTTGAAGACTTGATAGGTGATGATTGCATCCAAGTTTTTCTAACTGCCATGCGCTCTGCAAAGTGATTAGTAGCAGACAGAATCCCAATGAAAAGTTGAGCCGAACGCTTCGGTAAAGGAAGAGCTTTCCACTTCTCCGACATTTCTAATACCCTTTGAGGAGAGAAACTTGGATGAGAACTAGGAAGAGAGGTAGCATATACTGAATGAACATCCACATCTCCTTTGATTGCTAATCCCGTTGCATCTTCAAGGGTGAATCCCTGAAGGCACACAAATTCCATGAGATCATTTTCAAGCTTAATGCAACCAAGTGAAAAATTTTGGAGCTCTATTTGCATACTGAACAATTGAACAGGTGATGGTTCATATATAACATTCAGAGGTAGTAAAAACATGTATGCATGAAATCCACAAATCAACTATATTGAAAAAACACAACGAAAAGACAAGGGGGAACAAGAAAAGGAATCAAATTGAGAGAAAGAGCAACAAGCTTAGTACATGGCAAGTGTACAAGGAATGAATGGAAGCCTTGAAAGGAAATAATGCAAAAATGCGGACAATTCAAAATAACAATTCCTCTTCTGTAGTTAGAACCATTATAATAAAAAGCCGAGCATCAGACATGCAATCGCGTTGTCTAGATCTACATGCTCAGTTTTTATCATAAAACAAAGAAGAACTGTCATAAGAGGTAAACTTCACATGTTTCTCATCTTTAGCAATATACCAGTCGATATGGAAATGAGGATACATGCCGACCTCCAACATTAATATGGTAGCCATCAACACCAGCCCGCAGTGTCATGATAAACAATTTTCCCTCCACAAAAGGAAATGGCCAGGTCACTTCTGGCTTCTGTTCACGCCCTATGAATCTCTTAAACCATGAAGTTGTCTTGGACTCTTTTGAATCTACAATGTCATTCCGCATCCACTTCTCACATCTCATAAGTCCATCAACTGCCAAATATAATGCATTAGAAAAAGTCAATGGCATGACATTGAGTAGAGATGAGAAAGAAAATAACTGTAATCAAAATACTTAATGCCATGGCAATATATTTACACAAAACTTCTGCATAGATGTTAGAGGAGCACACTCAGCCCAACTGAAATTTCAGAAGCAAAGATACAAGAGCAGCTTGGTTGATTTCTACTAATTTTTCTCTCTTGCTGTAGTCAAGCTTCCACAAACCCATAAGAAACGAGGAAGGTAAGGACTCAACTTTTAAAAATAGCAAATATCCATTAAAAGCATGAGGCCCCTACAAGTGCTTCAAGAAGCCCACTTGCCAAATTTACAACCTAACCCAAATTGCAAGAGCAGCAGTTTGTTTGATTTCTATTAAACTCCACTCTCATTTAGAATGTTAGGGTAAATTTAAATATTTCAGATGATATGGATGTGTATTTCATAAGATTATGTTCTTTTCAAATATCTGTAATTTTAAATATGAAGGTAGACAAGTATTTCCCAAATACATATCAACCAACTTTAAACATTGACAATCATCATCCACATTGCAGTGGAGAAATCTTCCTCCATTCACTAGCTTAATTCAATAAAAGAGACAATTCAATTCTCTGAAATCATCCCTCTGTTGGTTGATTTATTTATTCTTTTAACTATTAATATTTAATACATTAGAGTTAAAGTACAGTCTTTCATCCTGGCCCCGGTTGTGATATGAAGTTTCCAAGAGATTTACATGCCTAAAATCTCATAGTAGCCAACAAAAAGAAAAAGTATGCCTAAAACTTCAAAGTATGAATTCCATGTGACTTGACCTCGTACATATGCCCCAAATTCTTTCTTAATTGTTATGGTTAAAACCTCAAAAGTTTCCCTTTCATCCACAATATACATAGAAGCTCATGCTTTCCATTGATCAATAGAAATATACCCCAAAAAAATAAAAAAAATAAAACCCCACCCACCCACACACTTTCAACTTCCTGTATATATTTAGAATGTTATCTCAGGATATAAGCAAAATATCAATAATTTACTTCCTTTAATACAAACCACATTTAGTTATTCTCTAAACCATTTCTTTTCATTTTAATAGTACATTTATTTTATTTATCCACCCTTGCATCATAATGAGTTTGGCAATTGCCATAACTTGCAAAAGGAAATAAAGGAAAATGAACATAATGAAAATATGTGAACTGTAGCAACTCCTACCTCGCATGTCTTCATCTTTCTTGGATGGCAAACCATCACACCTCTGAGCTGTCCCCCATTGCATTCTATAGCAGGTGTTGTGCTCAATAACTGGTTGCTTACTCCAGTCTCCTCTCAATCGAGGATTCAAATGCAGAATTTTTGGTGGATCCTCCCCATCAACTGCCTTTAGCCCTTGCAACTCAATCATAAATTGTGAAACCACAACAATGCCATTACCACTCCTCAACCTTGCTAGCTGGGGGACATACTCCTCATGTCCATAATGAGGTGTTCCCACCACAGTTATAGAAGAACCAGCAGATAAACCGCATGGAAGGAACATCATCTTCTCTCCCCCAGCCAACTCCTCCCCACTTATTGATACCCACGAAGGGCATGACTCAGGTCTCGCCTCATATACAGAATTTTGTCTTATCTCCTTCCCGTCATACTTCTGCACTTCATCCCATGCTTTCAATCCCAAAGTCCAAGCCTCATCTGCCAGTGTTTCAAGCACTGACAAACCGCTAGTTCTATTCCTTCGCCTCATAATCTCTCCTGTTATTAGACCATATCGGTGCTGAAGTGGCTTTATGGGATTAGGCATTCCTTTTATTTCTTCCAAGGGTTCCTTAATAGGCATCCTTGGTGCATTTTGGTTTTGGTTATCTTCTAATTTTCTGTGGAATGTATCTTTATAAACAGAACCAAAGAATGGTTTGCTTAAATCTGAATCTTCTACATCTTCTGTTGCAGCCCCATCTAGCGCAACATAACTATCATCTCCACTCAACATTGCTGCAGTCTCTAGAAAGTGTGGAAATTTAAATGCCAAAAACACCAAGTACAATACTCCTATACCCAGCAAGAAATGTGACAATTTGAACCTCCTTCCATTAGGAGGTTCAGTTTTTAATCTCTTCATTTTATAAGACCCAACAAACAACAAAGCAAACAAAATATTCTATAAAACCCAATAATCTCTCATAAATGATAAAAAATAAAATAAAAGCATCACGAATGAGCTCGAAACCAACAAAAAGTGCAAAAATAAGCCTGCCCAAATCTTCAAAATAAACGCTTTTCTGAAGATATCAGTGAGAACTTCATAAAATCCTACAATCCCACATATCTGTTGCTCTAAAGGATCAAAGTACCTAAAATAAGCTTAAAACCCAACAAAACATGCAAAACCAAATGGCACCAAAATCTTCGAAAAGGCACCAGTGTAGATCAAATTTCAGAAAGAGAACTCAAACCTTGATGGGTTCGTAGAGATCATATTGACAATTATCCAATATCACAAAATGAGCATTAAAATGTGCAAAGCCCACCAAAATCCCAAATTTGTCAATATTTAACCAACATTTGCCCGAATGAACAGCAGAGAGATTGATCGATTGATCAAAAAAGCTGAGACCCAGAAAAAAAATGGCGTCTTGATGACAAAACTAAAAGTAAAAAATATTTGATTTTGAGGAAAGAAAAATGGAAAAGCAAAGAAGGCGAGGGGGAAAGAGAAAATGCAGTGCGTAATCTACAACGTGTGCTTCCGTATGTGGTAGGTTAGAGAATAATTACAGGGTAAATAACACGCAATTGAAGGACTAAAATGTAAAATGCTGAATAAAATCAAAATTTTATTCACAAAAACAACCAGCTGAAGCTGTCTATCTGATACTTTTTTTCTCTGTTTTGTTTTCCTTATTTTATAGGATAAATAAATTATTTTTTTTTTATAGAATAAATAAATTATTGAACCCCTAATATTAAAAAAAAAATTACATTTAATTCTTATTTTTTATTTTTTTAATTTCATGATATTTTAGTCTCTTTTATTAAAATATTATTATATATCAATGTTAAGATTTTATTTTAAATATAATCAAAGCTTTAAAATAATAGTATTATGTTTCTAAACTTGATAATAAATTAAAAAAATTGGCATTAGACTAATTATTATGAAATACTTGTCACGTAGTATAATAAATCCAAGATTTAAAAACTCAATAAAATAATAACATATTTTGTCTTAATTATTACTTAAATATAAAATAAATAAATTCAAGTTTAAATCCTTTTATCGATATTTTATTAATAAATATTATAATTAAATAACTCTTTAATTCTTAAAAATTTAGAAAATGAGAAATTAAAATGGTATTTTTTCAAATTGTTAGTAGCTAAATTAGTAATAAAAATATTTAATTTTTGAAAACTAATAATTAACAATTAATTAAATGTTAGAAAATGAGATTACAAGTATGAAATATTACTTAATACCAGATAGTAAGTAGGAGGTCTGTTTATATAGCTTTGGTGGTTCCAAAATGTCTTTCCAGGCCAGCAAACAAGGTGGTGCAATGTCCTAATGTCCTAATCTAACCCTAAAATCTTTCTTTTTGCCAATTACACTTGCTATTGTTATATTTTTTATATAATTATTATATTATTCAAACTCATTAAATCTCAGAATATACTAAAAATAAATACATTGTTTTCAAGTTAGTAACAATTTAACTCTCATCACTAGAATGCCTTATTAGATATTAATATAGGATTTTTAAAGATTTGCTTGGTATTATCGTTTAAATTATTATTAATAAAAATATTTTTTATATTATTGTTTGAATCTCGATTTTCTATATTATGGAGATGTTTGATAGAACAATTATCAAATATGCAATTAATGTAAAAATGTGATAAGTAGTTCGTAACTTTTTTATGAGATTTAACGATTGAAATTTTTTTTTTGTCATAATTAAAATTTTTTTATTAATCAATTAAATATTATAATTTTTTTCAATTAATAATATGCATATCGGTAATTAAAATTATTTAGTAGGGCAACACAAACATTATAATAATTAATATTAAAAAATATTGTTTTTGAATGTTAAAAATTGAGATTTCATCAATCATATTCAGTTTTTGAATAAGAGTGAAATAACAACCAAAAAATAAATAAATAAGAGTGAAATAGATGATCTACAAAACGGGGGAAATAACTTATCTCACTTCCTTAGGCACACAAATGGAAAAATATATAAAAGAGGATTAATTAATGCTATAGCCTAATTTGACACTGTTTATAAAAATAGTTTTTCATATGGAAAAAAATTTTATTCCTAAGAATATATTTTCAAAAACAATTAACTGTATATTTGTGATTGGTAAAATACAATATAAAAACTGTTTATAAAATAATAATAGGTAGATTTGTTATTGTTAACAAAAATAAAAGATATTTTTGTTCATTAATTTTTTAAAATCAGCTACGCGTTTAATCTAAAATTCAGTTATTTTAAAAAGTTCTAACTTATCCAAAAAGTTGAATTTTAGCTATCCAGATAATTATTTTTATTAATTTTGATATTTACCAGACATTATAAATTGAGTCAAAATCAACTCTTCACCTAAAAAATCTGCTTTTTCTATTTTATAAACTATGTCGGTCACTAAGTATATCATATATGTCACTTCTGATTATACACTGCATCACAAAACAATGAATTATTACTTATTAATTAATAAAATATAATAATTATGTAATGTTAATAATGATTACACAACTAATATGTTTGTAAGCATTAACTATTGTTCCCTTTTCTTTGGCTTGCAATTCAATTAATGGCAGATTTAATCTTTTAATTTTAAAGAATAATTTAAAGTTTTTTTTAAAAAAATTAAATTATTTTCAATATATAATCAATATTTTTTAAAAATTTCGAACATTACCATAATGTCGCCTCTCAGGAATTTACTATTGATTTAAAATTATCCATAATATTATGATTGATACCATTATTCCTTCACCAACAATAATTTTTTTATTTACTTTTTTCCAGAATTAAAGACAATGATGTGTTTATAACTTTCTTTTTAAGCTCTGAATTTTTTATATTTAGTTTGCATGTATTTTATTCTTGTTTTTTTGTTTTTCATGAATATCGGACATCTTTATCTTAATTATTAGTTATTAGTTATTTTTCAACATCTTAATTTATTAGTTAATTCCTTATTTTTACCTGCAAGCAATTACTTTTAACAGTCAAAATCACATGAACAGTTCTCAACGACGAATCGTTCAAATTAGACAACCATTCTTTGCGATTGCCAGATAAACGACCGAAAATATACTGAGTCGTTTTTAGAGGGACTCAAATAGATTAGAATTAAAAAAAAAAAAACCACGTCGTTTAAATGGACAACTTGAATCTTTAAAACCAGACGGTCGTTTGATTATGACGACAAATTTCAATAAAACGATATGTTCTTTGAATAACTTTTTCATAATTTAATTTCCCCCCCTTATTTTTCAATAAATTATAATAACAGAGTACAAAACCCTTATCCATTTTCAAAACTCTGCTCACTCACTATCCTTCTTCTTCTTCACTACCTTAAAACCTCAAAACTCAAAATCCAAACTTTGAAACTCCATGATTGTTCTGGGTTTTCCCTCTACAATTCAATTCTGAAACCGTTTGTTTCTTATCTCAAGCCTCTCTTTCTTTTTCATCGAATTTTTGTTTAACTTTCTTGCGCTTGATATTGTTCTTTTGTCTGTTTTATTTTATGCTAATATGTTAAATTTCAATCAGTGATACAATACCCACCAAACAAAATTGTTTCTTTCTGCAGATTTTAAGAGCTGTATAGCTAGTTAAATGAAAAATGGCGTCTCTTTCAGCAACTTGGCTTTATCAAGGTTTTTGTGTTTCATTATATTCTTATTTGTTTGACGGGTTTTTCCTTCTATTATTATGAGAATTTTCTTTATTATTAGTAGTAATTTTTTTTTTTTTTGTGGGGATTGGTACGGCAGATAGAGGATTGAGGGGTATAGCTTATGCAGATAGCTTTTTTGCTGGGA
Organism: Aleurites moluccanus; assembly: GCA_948193065.1. Classification (NCBI taxonomy): domain Eukaryota; kingdom Viridiplantae; phylum Streptophyta; class Magnoliopsida; order Malpighiales; family Euphorbiaceae; genus Aleurites; species Aleurites moluccanus. The sequence goes on from CANXYC011454045.1 coordinate 56,558, forward strand.
AGCCACGTTACCGTCATTTGCAGGTTTAATTTCTGTTTCTTCCCTTTTCTTTTCTTTTTTCTCCACTTGTTTTTTGGAACAGATTATAGTATTGCCCCCAATCTAGGCTGCTACCACTTTGCCTTGTAATTTTGTCAAGTGTCAAGTATCCACAGTTGATTTTGCACTAGTTCAATCTACTTTTTTGTTCAATTCATTATGATAACATATTTTCCTACATTGTCACCTCTTTAATCTTGTTGACTTTGATTCCAGAAAGATCGACTGATGAAATACCTTAGTGAATCTAAGATAAAATTTTATAACAGCACGAGAATATTTGCTCTACCGAAGAAGTGCTACTATCATCCATGTTACATTTGTGTTATAGACCATTTATGATGTGAATAATGATACATTTTATTGGATGATTACCTAGTTATTTAAGGTTGTGGCCTTTTTATATCTACAATTTATTCAGTAATTTGAGAGAGACCCGGAGAGGTGAAAATTTCCTTGTTGTCCCTACTGTGTCAAAAGATGCTTCATTCACATCTCTCTTAGTTATATGCTAGTTAAATGTATAATTCTCTGTGACTATGCAGACATCATTTGTAGGTTCATTTTCAGCTGGAAAATTGCAAGTTCGATTCGGCTCTAAAACACTTTCTAAGGCTCAGCTAATTCCTTGTACAAAGTGTGAGAAGAAGGATGAATACATTGAGCATGTGTCTGTTGAACGTCCTCCCTACCATAGTTACATGGACTCCACATCTGGTCAACTTGAACCTGCATCTGGTGCTCGTGCTAGTATTCCAGGACAGGAGTACTGGCCAGAAGGTACTGCTGACCGTGTTAGGGCTGCCAGGGCTCCTGAACCAATAGGCACATCAACAGGATCTCCATCTTATGGTGAAAAGCCTGGAAGTAGGAGGAGGAAGCATAGAACATCAGCCACTGCTCCTGAATCTTCTACAGTGAGCATGGAAGCTCTAGAGGCATCTGAAAGTATTGATGAGATGGAAGAACCTAAAGATGTCTCTTCTGATTATGTGATTTATCAGCCAGAACCTGTGGAAGAACAAGAAACTGGATATGATTTGGACAAGAAACTGGGACTTCCTCATTCCTTTATTGATCCAAAAGTGAAGAAGCCCATTGAGGGGACACTTACTAATGAAGAATTATGGTGGAACTGGAGAAAGCCAGAGAAGGAACAATGGTCAAGATGGCAAAGGAGAAAGCCTGATGTGGAAACGGTTAGTATTAGAAAAAAAGATGAATAAGTATTACTAAGATACTCCTTATCAGCAATAATGGCATTATGCTATGGATACAAAAAGGTTGCATGATATTTGAAGTATCTGACTTGAAATATATGCTTTTGAAATATGAATGGTCATGGAGTCGAATTTTGAGAAGTCATTATTCACATTGGTTTTTGGCTACGTGTTCATCTTTGTTTTCTCTAGGAACTCTACACAATTGCTGCATGATGAATTGTAATTGTGTGATCATACACGAATAAACAAGATAGCTTATGTAGCCTGTTAAGTTCATTAACATATAAGCCTGTTTCTTGCTGAAACATGGTTGTAATGCACTTTATTTTAATTTCTGAAGGTTTTTCTCAAAGCAATGGCTGAAACTGGGCAAGTGAAGCTTTATGGTGAGGAGCCAACATTGACAGAGACTGCTCTTTACAGAGCTAGAAAACATCTTTTTAAAGAAGAAAGGTAATATTGATTTTTAGTTGATATATTTTTCTTAATATCATGATGTAGTAATAATTGACATCGCTACAAGGTCTTTTTTGTGTGTGTCTGAGTTATGATTGTCTTGGATAAAATAGCATATAATGCAATTTAAGTTTAAATGAAACATACATAAGGGTTAAACAAACATGAAAGCTACTAAAAACTGACCAGTGAATTGGAGTGCAATAGGATGCATGGAATGTATCTGTAGCACGCTTCTAAAGAAAAATGAACATGTAGTTAAAATTGAATGCGCAGAAATACTTACTATTGGTCTGTTTTTTCTCTTTGGTTCTCTTGATGGCCACTTTCAAATGGATGGACTGATCTTAAAGAAGGAGAAAGCAATACAAGGATGTTGCTCACTGATTGGTGCTAGATGTTGAGAGAGAAGTAGATTTTAATAGTTTTATGATCATAGAGGTAGCTATCATTTGAAAGATTTAAAATATCTGCTAGATTGTTACCTACGATTCATGATACATGATTAGGAAAATAATAAAGGGACATTAAAACAGTGAATATATCAATATGTCTTGAGAAGGTACTGATGGCGTGAATGGAGAAGATTAGAAGATTAAAAGAAGGCTACTCAGTTTTTTTCTTTTCATTTCTTTTTTTTTTTTTTTTTTTGCTATGCATGTTGAAATCAGTAAATGATCTAATATAAAATTTAAATTTAGCTGCTTTGGAGTTTCAACAAATGTCTGGGAAAGAAACTACTACAAAGCAGATGCTTCGAGGAAGATGAAAAAAGAAATTAGGCCTTTAAAGATCACCTTTTATGGATGCTCACATCACATGCTTTATGTATTTGTATTTCAATTAAAGATTAAATTTCTTCCAGCACCAGATAACAAAGTTATAGATTGAAATGTTTTGAGGGCTTGTTTAGCTTGCTTTTGCTCAAATTACAAAACTGTAATGAATTGCTGATAAATGGCCATTGTACTTTGTGAAGCAATTTTCTTTCAGCTTGCAAATTGTTTTACATGGTAGAACAGTATTTCTTTTTTTTTTTTAATCTTTATTTTATTTTATATTAGTGAAAGCATATTTTATTTGATCAAATTCTCTCCCATCCATCTTCTTCCCCACCACAGCCTCCCTCCCTCTTCTCCTCCTCCTCTCTCTCTCTCTATTTTTAAAATAAATGTGTAATATATATCAAATTCAAATTCAAGGTACATAAAATATTGAACCCTTCGTTGTATGATAGATGGGGGGATGTGATGCATTCGATGTTTTTGAGATTTTTATGGATATTATCAAACATGTTGTTGAGCATAAAATCTTAGGGCTAATAAATGGTGAGAAAGAAATAGATAAAGTGTGAAAGATAGTAGAAAAGGAATAGCATTGATGTTGCCTTCCAACCTTGTAACCACAGGAAAATCTAAAGGACGGAGAAAATGAGAGAGCAGGGGAGTAAAGCAACTTCCAAGATTGTTGAATATAAGAGAGGATAGAGATGGAAGAAAGGAAAAAAAGAGGGTAAGAGGGTATAGAGAGAAAAGAGAATGGAATGCCTCATTCGTCACCTATGATAAGGAAGCTGTATAGGCATTACAGGATTAGAAGATGAGAAAACAATATTCCAGATGCTAACCTTCTTATCATTGTAGTGTGCCTAAGACACTATGTTAAGAACCAGTGGACAAGAGATGGGAAAATTTTACCTACCTTAACTAATATGCTAAAATTATTTTGTTGTGATGTCAATGATTTGCATCAATAATATCAAGACTGATTCCTGAGATCAACTACCTGCTTCTGCATGGATATAGCATATTTAAACTCCAAATGCTCCATACTTTTGTATAGACAGTGTTTAAGAAAATTTAATACTTGCTTCATAACTGATAATGTCCCATGATATTCATTTCTACTCCATATTCCTTATATTAATGTGGTGATTGGTTTTCAACCAGAGAGTTCACTGCAAAAACTTGTCTATAACATGGATTCATGTCATTGCTACATTGTGTAGGCTTCGAGCTGAACAAGAGAGACGAGAAAGAATAGGTCCTATTGCATATTACTCAGAATGGGTAAAAGCATGGAAGAGAGACACCTCACTTGAAGCTATACAGAAGCATTTTGAAGAGACTGGTGAAGATGAAAATGCCCAGATGATTGAAATGTTCTGCCATCAAACAGATCGAGAATATCGCATAATGATGGGGACAGATATACGTGTCCGTAGAGATCCTCTAGCCATGCGAATGCGAGAGGATCTAATTAAACAAAGTATCTTAATCAACCCTTATTACTTCTGCATCTTTTATGTGTCATCTCAATCTTGATCTGAAAACTTTTATTACCTTCTAATGTCCACAACATATGGCAAGCTTGCTGAATGTTTCTAACCTCTCTTCTTCTTTTTTGAAATCTTTAGTATAACTACAATCTAATGATGTCAATTAGAACTATGGCTCTGTTTCTGCAATTTTGTCCTACCATAACCATGAAGTTTTATTATTAAAGTAGTAAGGAAAAAAAAAAGTCTTTCTTCATTCTGTCTGGAAGTTGACAATTCAGTTGATCTTTGCAGTTTGGGGTGGAGATCCAGTTTACCCAACAATCAACTACATCCAAGATCCAAATGAAATAATTGATTACAGGGGTCCTGATTTTCATGAACCAACACCCAATATGTTGGCTTTCCTGAAAGAGGTTAGTAATCTGTTTTGAATTCATTTTTTTTTTTTCATATTAATTAGAGGTTTATAGTCAAGAAACTTGTCATTGATCTTTCATGGTTTTCTTGTCATGAAACCAAAATTTGGGTGATAAATATGAGTTAATCAGTTTTTGAGAGATCATGATACAGAGCTCAAGGCTGAAGCATTCGTTAGATGATCTCCGGAAGTTAACAACATCAGCAGACTGCTGGCGAAACTGACTTGCCAGCAGTCTGCTGCAAACTGATTGAGTAGTTACTCTCATTGGACTTTATGCTTCTACACTTGTGTCATTCATTTGGATATTGTATTGCTTTTCTGCATTTTCATGAATTATATTGGCGATAGTCAGTTTAAGTAGGATCATGTCTGGAATTATCCAACTGAATTTATTCTATTCATAAGCTGGGTTTTGATATCCGGTTGAGTTTCACTTTCACATTGGTTGTGTTGCTTGCCCATGGAGATGTTATTCTAGTGCACAAATATGGCTCAAAGAGATCAAGTTAATTTTGGGTTGGCAAGCAGTTTCTTTATGGGCAAACCTGGCCTTTGACCATATAAGAATTATGGATGCTATGTTAGATTTCAACTATAAATAGACCACACTAGAATTGAATGCCAAGAGAAGGTATAGGTGTGGTATGAGTTTTATCAGACGAACTAAGTTTTTTATTGTTTCATTTCAAGTCCATCAAGACATCCCAGTTAAACAAATTGATCTTGCAATGAGTGAGAAAACCCAAGTGGTGTTATGCAATTTTCTCCAAACATCAAAGAGTCTCATAGTGATCCTGGCCTTGTGGTTTTATTCTCAAGTATGCTTAAAATGTCTAGCATTTTTCTCTGACTAGGGATGGCAATGGGGCGGGTCGGGGCGGGGGAACCATCCCCATCCCCACCCCCGCTAAGGCGGGGAATCCCCATCACCGCCTCCGTTTCACATATGGAGATAATTTAGTCCCCATCCCCATCCCCGTGGGGATCCCCGTTCCCCGTAGGGATTCCCATTCCCCGCTTAAATTTTGTATTACTAAATTTATTTATATTTATAAAATTTATAAATAATAGCTAAAAATATAAAAAAAAAATTTTAGAAAATATTAATAAATTCAAACACATAAAATATCAACCAAACATAATTAAAATATAAATATTTTAATACATCAAAAATATCCAGTAATATTTTTTAATAAAACATTAAAACTTCAACATATATTAAATTATGAGTACTTGAATAAATTTAATCTAATAAGTGTTTTTAATAAATTCCAACAATTTCATAAGAATTATTTATTGAACAAATTATTCTTTATATATATATATATATATATATATATATATTATTAATTAATATAATTTTATACAAGGAATAATTAAATAAATATAATAATTAACCAAGTATAATAACGGGTCCCCATGGAGACGGAGACGGGGATGGGGATCCCCACGGGGTGGGAAATACACTCCTCATCCCTGCCTTGTCCCCGCTAACGGGGAAAAAATATTCCCCATCCCCACCCCCATGGGGAGACAAATCGGGAAATCTCCATCCCGTTCGGGGCAAATTCCCGCGGAGAACGAGGATTCCCCACCCCATTGCCATCCCTATCTCTGACCTATTTGAAATCACATCTTTTGCAAAATTAGTGAAATAACTTGTGTTTTAGGTGAGGCATTTTTTATTATTGGCTATATTAGTGACTGACTTTCTTTTTCTTTCTTTGATCAGCATGGCAAAATTGTACCGAGAGAGGAGTTCGAAAAAAATTTTGCAAAAGAGAAGACGGAACAACTTGAGGTAATTCACAGAAAAGAATCAGCTTGATGTATTATTTTTTGGGCCAAATTGGCTGGATGGAACTTTTTTCTTGCCCAACAGGAAGAAATATATTTTCCCCCCCTTAGGCTGCAATGGCTCTCTGTGTCTCTGTGGCCAGTCCAAATGTCATCTTGTTGCTTTCTTCCAACAGGTTTCAGAATGGTTCAAATTATAAGTGCATCCCTTATAAAAATTCTAAAAGTTCTCCAGATTAACTGCTTTGTATGGCTGTTACTGTTCTTGAATCCAGTTTATGGATGTCATTCTAGAACTTTTTGTTTATCCCTTGTTTCTACTGTCTACTATAAATCAACTTTAGAGGTCTTTAGATTCAGAAGATAAGACGAGAAAGTCCAATTTTCTTGTGGCACTATTACATGGGATAATATGTCAGTACCTTTTTGAACCTAAGATTTACATCTGCTTGGCCTTAATCCCTTACCACCTGAGTCAAGGTACAGGTTCCAATACTTCATTAGTACAAGCTCAAAATGCATAGCTAATGGTTTGTGGTGTGTATGATCCTTTTCTCTACTGTTTGGCACTTTGTTTTTTTTGCATTTGTTGGTATTGAATTTATGAGTGCAATTCTAATGTGCTTTGCAAACATCTGGAAATAAGTGAAAATCTAAACATTTCCTGTCTGGGTTTTCTGATGAACTTATTTCACATTGAAAGGTACTCCTGTTGAAGCAATCAAAGCCTTTTTTTGAAGCATATCATCCTAAACCAATTTATATAACTGATTTGGTTTATTTTTATTAGAGGTTCATTTGGATACAGTCATTTGGAATGATTGTGGATTAGGATTTTGTTAAAATCATTAAAGTTAGTCATAGCGCCTAATTCCAAATGCTCAATCATTTCAAATGAGTAACTACCAAATGGACAATAAAGAAATTTCAGATACACATGCATAACATTTTGGCAAGTTCAGGGTGGCAAATAGCATCTAAAGAATAGTGGCAAATGTGCATGGATATATAGCAGAGAATAATGGATTATGGCTGGTTTTCACCTTTATATTCACCCTTAATTCTCAATTCTTTTTAAAAACAGATGACAGACATGGATGAAGCTATGGCACAAGCTGTTGACATTGGTGAAAACGATGTGAGTTCATCATCTCATGTGATATTTTTATGATCATCTATCCCTTCAAAAATATGGTTGTTCTGTATGTAATGGCATTTATCTACTGACATCTCAATTAGGATGGAGAGGATAGTGATGTTGATGAAGAAGAAGAAGAAGAAGAGGAGGAGGAGGAGGAGGAGGAGGAGGAGAAAATTACACGGAATTGGAGTGTTCTAAAGTCTACCCCTCAGCTTCGCAAATCTAAGGTATGTTATATCTAATTAACTCTTGTGATTCCTTTGCCCTAGCTGAGTCAGACATATATGCAGACACACACATGCACACATTTAGGGCGTTCTCAGTACCGTCCTTCAGATTAATCAATGATGATGATTTGTTTCTATTAAATTATGTGGGACTTTTGCCTTACTGAGACCCACGTGCACACAGGCTACCAGTAAAATTATTATCTCTATCTCATGGTTCTGAAGCATGCTTGACCACTATCATTCTCATCTTCTGATTATGAAACAAACTTGTGCTATCAATTCTACAGTATTTGAAGTGAACATTGATCTTAAGTTTTCATTCAACTGAAAAAAAATATAAAGCATTTTCATCATGTTTTAACTAGGAGCCCCACTTGACAGAAGCAGAAGATTGTTTCTTATCAGGACAGAAATTGAAAATTTGGTCCACCAACTTGTATTCCAGTTAATTTGCTTCCTGACTATTATTCACCTACCAGTTTTTACACATTTCAAGTCACTAAATACTGTTCATGTTTCCATTGAATCTGCAGCCAAAGCCTAAAAAGGATTCCATGTCCCTTGAAGAGGCAATCGAAGATTCAGAAAACTTGACTGATTTTCTTATGGACTTTGGAGAAGATGAGTGACACTTGGCTACTGTGTACTCCAAACATGAAGTTTCTTCAGAAGAATCAGAACCCTAAGAAATAGTTGCACAGAAATGGAATATGTATTATGAAATCTAGTGATTGGAATTGAGAAATTAATCAGATCAATAAAAGATTGGAGTAGGGTTCATGATTATCTTTGCCAAATGCCAATAAGTGATCTTGGTTTCTTTTCCCTCCCTTTTTTTTCATATTTTTAATCACTTGTTGCTTCATGTATTGGGAATCAAATCTAAAATACTACATTCTAATAATCTTAGTTGCTTAATTATATCAACTATAAGCATAACTGGACTACTTGCTGGCTGCTCATAATCAAGTCAGGTTTGAGGTGTCAAATAATAATTAATATAATAAGCTTCAAAACCCTTTTATTATTTTTCAAATCAAGCAGCATGCCAAGTTTTGAACTTTTAATTATCTGGATATGAGGTAAGAGTATTGGATTATTGAATATATAGATTGAAGCCATATCCAAATGGCAGTGTCCTCTAATAGTGAGTTTTCCCATGTTTGGGTTCGAAAGGGAGCAATCAAGAATTCTTATCATTAATCTGTTAGTCCAAGTCTTAACATGAATCTGTATAGGCGTGGGAGATGAATGGACCAAACTTGGACTGATTTGGATTAACAAGTTGGGAATAGAATGATTCCTTTTATATGTACTTTAGCCATTTTGGTTACCGTGTTAAATGAATAAGACTCATCCTGTTTTTCTTCTTCTTCTTTTTTTTTTTTTCTCTTTTTCAAAGAAATGTTTGCTTTGCCTTATATAATGGAATTTAACTGTCCACTTCATCTCAATATGATTTCAGAGATTTCAAAATTTAAACAATAATATTAGAAATGATAGTTAATTATATTTGAATTGAGTTAATATATTTTCTATTTCAAAGTTAACTCAATTCAACTTCACTTCCTCTTTTCTTTTTTTCTTTTTTTTTTGCTTTAAACGATTTTGTATTGCATCATCTAATAATTTTAATGTCTGTAAATATATATATTTATATATATAATCAACATATTTGAAAATAGTTTTAGGTATAAATTATGGGTCTAATATCAAATTCTTATTAAATAATAATATTATTAAAATTATTTAATAATAATTAATTTAATAACTCGATAGGGGAGAGTATGTTATATAATTAAAAAAAAAAGTCAAAATATTTACTGAGAGTATAATTTTTTGAATTTTTCTAATTTATAAAAAAAGAAATAATCTAAAAATTACATAGCATTACTTTATTCTAAACTTAAGCAACCTTAAGCTTTCTTGGAAAAGCAATAGTTTAATCCCCAAGAAATAATAGTATTCAAAAGATAGAAATTCCAAGATTGTTTCTGTTCTTTAAAGGAAAAAACTTTGAAACAAATTTTTTTTTTTCCAAGAAAGTTTATGTTTAATGTTTCCAAAACCGTGTAGCTGAAGGGCAATTGATCCAACTTTAGTCTCTCCAATAATTACAAAGACAACATTTGATTTGCTACAATTTCTATGAAGTAAAAGATGGGACCAAATAAAGGGACACATATAATTAGCAGTTTTGATACCTTTGAAAGGTAGTAGCAAAGGTCTTGATGAAGAATCCCATGCAAAAAGAGATATAATATGGCTAGACAGCCCTTTTGGTGCCCTTAATTAGGTCTTTTTTATTATTATTATAATGTTGTATGGTATTTGTCTGTTAATAAATGTTTGATCAGAAGATTAAAATTGAAGTTTTAGAAGGTTTTAAACTTGATCTTGCCTATATCAGATTTGAATTCTATTTATAATATTTGATAGTCTAAAATTTACTATGGCCTAGCAAACAAAAAATAGAGATTTACCCAGTTGTGGTACCAAAATTGAGGTATTGAAAAGCGTCAGATTTTTCTCTGAATTATATTGTTTGATATTTGATACATTTGTATTTTTTTTAAGGATTTTAAATTGATAGATTAGTTTCATAAGAGCAGTGAAGTTAATAGTTAATGTTAATTAAAAAAAAATTTAAGTCTGATTAATGAGAAAATAATTTGAATTCGAAACCTCTCTAAAATAAGCTAAATTCTATATACCGAATGTAATAATAATATGAATATTTAGTAATTCAATTGCTAAATTGAAATTTTAGTAAAAGGATATTTTATTAAAATAAATTTTATTAAAAAATTGATTAAAAATAAGTATAAGCTTAATTGAAATATTTCAAACTCAATCTTGATTTATTATAAAAAAAATTTAATTAACTTAAAAATCAGATTTTGTAGCAAATCTGATTTTGAGACTCCCAATCCAAATACTTACAATCTGATTTATTGCCCAATTGCCCTCTTTCTCATCTGAAAATTATGGCACTTTTTTGTTTTTAATAATTTCCTTTTTGGCCCTAGTGCCTTCCAGTGCATATACATAATTAATTATGTAAATAGTAAGCAGGCCAAAATTTTCCCCATCTACCTTAATTTATTCTACTATGGCCTACACTATCTATCTCATAACTTTGCAAGATCTCAAAAGTGTTTTAAATTGTTAATTTATTCTTCTCTCTCCCTCTCTCTCCATTGAAATTAATTTGTTATTATATTGTTGTATTAATATAATATAATTAATTAATTATATTCTATTATGGGTTAACTCTAGAGAATTAAAAATGATAATAATAATTTAGTGCCTATGGTTGTATCAACTGAACCATACTTTGTTTGAGTTAATATTTTGTGAAATTATGACTTTGTATAGCAAATGTCTTTGAACATATGCTAATTATATATTAACATATAAATAGAAATTCTATTTAGTGAAAGAAAAAAAATAGAAAGAATTGATTAATTTTGTTAAGTGGCACCCATTCCTAATGCATAGATTCTTGCTTGGACTTCAAATATACTAAATTCATCATTATTACCAAAAATATATATTAATAATATTTTTTTATATATACTATTATTATTATTATTATTATTAGAATCTTTAATAAATACTTGAATAAATTTGATCTAACTTAGCAAGAAGAAATATAGTATCCAGGAAAGCTAAGCATAGTGAGATGATCTTTGACCATATATAATTAATGTGATCAACATTGGATATTCTATGGTCAACCATCAAAGAAAAAGAACCACATTTGGTGGTTCAAATTTTGCATAATCATGCAAACTTGGTTACTCAACCCAAGTTGTGTACATAAAGCTAAAACCATGTTGATTAATCTTTTTCTAATTGTTATTATCATTACATCCCCCAAAGAATGGAACTACTTAAGCCACTCCATAACCCCATCAAATGTCTACATTAAGGGATTATCTAAAACTCCATTTCCAAAATTCTCTATTTAAATCAACAACTTTTGCACTATTAATATTAGGTAAAAATCTTCGAACATATTAGATTTAATTTAGTTAGTAGTTTAGTGATTGAATATATGTTATATAGTATAAAAGTTTAGAAATTTGAAATTTTGACATCAGTTTCTTACAAAAAAAAATTATATATATGAAAAAAAAATAGTTTGATAGAGAGAAATGAGGATTATTTATAGAAGAAGATACCTAAATATTTGACTTGTACAAAATGAATTAAAGACTTAAAGAAAGGGGGACAAGGGATCCTATTTAACTAACCAAGATGATATAGAAATGATTAGATTTAGAAGGGATATGTTAGAGCAATTAGAATAAATATGCTAATGAGTTAAGTTTTGTTGGAGACTCTCTTTGTCACCCAAAACATGATCAAGAAAAGATCTAAGCATTGCTGGCTTACTTTCTTGTTTTGCACCCCCTCTTACCAAATACCTTTGAAAATTAAAAAAGCCTGATGAAAAAAAAAAAGGCAAACACAAACATATGGTCAACCTTGTTTGATTCTATGTTTGTGTCTCTATTAACAAATATTAATATTTGTATAATTAAATCCCCTCCTTAAATGGGTTCAAATGTGTGAAGGGTTACTACTACTAGTCTTAACCTCCTTTCTTTATCATTAATCATGATTAGCGATCATATCAAACCTTTATTTGTCATAAATGAGTCATGTTACTAACATAATTAACAAATGGGGTCCACGCTACATCATTCAATTAGTATTTAGCCTATCCATAAGTGTCATATTGTCTCAAACTTGTTTTATATTCAACTTTTTGTTAAGACAAAAAAAAAAATAAAAATAAAAATTAAAAATTAAACCTTATGTAGTTGTTATTGAATTAGGGTTGTACATATCAACATGTAGGCTCAAGTGTGACTTTCATTGTTTGGATTAAGATAATGATAATATTTATTATTATTATTATTAATTAGTATTACAATAAATCATTATTTTGTGCCTCTTATGGAGTCTCATTACCAACATGTCTAATCAGAGACGTACACGCATTTGCCTACTAATTTCCATTTTGATTAGGGAAACCCATAATCTTTTGATAATCACTCTTTGAAACTTGCAATTATATTTTATTTTTCAAAGCTTCCAACTTGGCTTGGGCGCATGCATATTTGTGGTGGTTTGTTAAATTGTTGTGCTCAAATAAATGATGCCTTTCATTTTATTTAACTATTTTTAATTCAAATTTGAATCCAAATACCTATTTTCAATAATAACTTTTAGTTTTTAAAACATGTATCAATTATATTCAGAAGAAATAAATAAATAAAAATTTAAATAATAAAAAAAGTTATTGGTAAGTGCATTTAAATTAAATAAAATGTTTCTATTATTATATTAAGATACCTATTAATTTTCAGAAAGTAAGTAGAGTAATTTATGAAAACTTTATTCTAATTAAACTCACCAAAGGTAGCATTCTAGTACTTATTGGGATAAAATAAAAGTATAGTTTACATATTAGTAGTTTCATTTCATCTTAATGTGAAACAATAAATTAAGAAAAGTTTCATCTGTCTTACCATGACCAAGTAGCTAGAAAATAATTGTAGAAATTAGGATTTTTTACCTGTCTCTAATCTCTACTCTTTAATTACTTATTATTATTATTAATTATTGTATTATATGTTTTTTCTTTTACCAAAAAATATTACATACAAGTCAGATATCAATTATACATATGAAGATATAATACTAGATAAATTATATAATTTATATAATATTAGATAAATTAATAAAATAAACATATTATTTAATTAATTAGTTTTGTAACTATGATGTTTGAAAAGGCTAGCAATTTGTACCCATGCTGTGTCTTAATATTGGGTCTGCAGGCTTGATAGCCAAACTAATTCTCTCACAGCAGCCTAGCCTCTGGGGCTTTTGGCATGGCCTAAATGTTGCTTGCTGCCGAGCTCCTTATCAACCTCGTCTCAATTTATTTAGAATTATTGTTTGTTTAGTTTGCCTTTTAGAAGTCAGCATATCCAAGATATTTGGTATAAAAAATAATAAAAATTAGGCTATTGTATTTCCAATTATTAGCTTTTGAACACTTGTAATTAAAAGCTACCTTTTATATCAAAACTTACAAGTTGTAGTTGTTGAACTCAAAACTATTTTTTATCAAAAAATAAATGCTATTAAAAATTTAAGATAAGTATGAAAATTCTTAATAAGTATTAAAATATATATAGATATTTATTTTAATTTTTAAATATATATATATATATTAAAATAAAATATATAGTTATTTTATTAATATATTTTATTGAACACTGTAAAAATTATTAATTACATATAATTAAAATTTATCATTATATAAAATAATATCGTTATTTATCATTTTACAATTTAATTATATTTTCAATAATTAAATTATCAAATATTCTAATATTATTTATAGTTATTTACTGTAAATCACTGATTGTTAATTATTAGCTGCTTATAACTGACCGATCATCAATCGCTATTAATTAACCTAACCGTTAAACTAAATAACCCTTACTCTAGATTTAAGGGAGTTCAAATTTAAATTCATAATTTTTTATAATATTAAGAGCTAAATAATTCATAATATTTTATAATACTATAGAATAAATATAATCAAAGTTAGTAATAACTTTATAAACAGTTTAATTCTACATAATTGATTGTTGTTTTTAATTATATTCTAAAATAAAACTTTATATTATGTATACAAATTGACTTAATATCATTTTATCATGGTAAATGAATGGAAAAAGTGATCAAAATATATTGAAAATTAACTAATTAATTTGATTCCATGAAACATTAGCTTGCTTCTCCTTTAGGCTAATCTCTCTCTCTCTATATATATCTGAAAGAAAATTGAATGAAGTTATCATGATGTGCCCTTTATAGGTACCCAGGATTTTCCCTTTAAATCTTTTATATCTTGCAAGGCAAAATATATATTTTGAAATGATTATTAATCCAAAGTGGAAACACTTCTCATATTTTGCTAAGTAAAAGGCCACTACCCTTGCAGTTGCTCCATATCTACTAGACATGTTTTTCTTTCTTTCTTTCTTTCTTCCCCAAAAACGAAACAAAACCAATATATTGATGATTTTCCAATTAAAAGGGGAACTCAGAAAGTTTAACAAAATTGCACACTCATTATTCATGTAAATGCCAATCTGTACGAGGTTATTAAAAAAAAACGTAAAGGGGTTTACAAAGAAATATATATATATATATATATATATATATATATATATATAAGAAGAAGAGAAGAAAATGACCCTTCAATTATTCTGAACACTGCAAAGATGGAGGGAAGTAAAATTCACTTTTCTTCATTGTCATTTTCATTATTTTTATTTTCTTTTTTCTTTTTCTCATGTTAATTTAAGTACCAAAAAAGATATATATAATAAATTTTTTAATATTAATTTTATCGATGAAGTCTAAAATTTGCTTCTTTCATATTTTTTTTATATATTATATTAAAATTCATAATTTTTTTTGAGAGATATTAAATATGTCATAGATTTCATTATAAATGTTAAGTACATAATTAATAAATATCATAACTCAATCTGAGTAAAAAACAAACTCAAATAAATTCACTTAGGAAGACAAAGTTCAAATTTGGAATAAAAAAGTCCAAGAATATGAACTTTAACCATTTGGATTAAGTGTAATATCTTCAATCCAGTAAAAAAAAACCATTAATATTTTAATCTTACAAATAATTAAAAAAAAAAATGTATGTTTATGGCATGACCTTTGTATCATATAAAATGAAATGAAAAATAATTGAAGTTTAGAGAAATTAAAATCATTAATCATAAACATACAAATACAAAATTGGTCATCCAGCAATTCACCATCCCACAGATTAATTTAGAGATTGGTTATGTGTACAAGAAAAATATATATATGTAGTAGAGGCTAGTTAGAGACAAGATCCACTAATTGAATTAGCAAATCAAACAAAAACATCCATATCACATTGTGGTTACAATGTCATAACATGAACAATAATTATATATCTATATAAAATTAAAGGCACAATCAACTTCAGAATATCCTTCTCTACAGAAAGTAAATTATTTTAAATTTTATGGTTATGTCATCTGCCTAAAATAATTCAATGAGAATTTATCTTTAACAGGAATTTTGTTCGCAATCCAAAATTTTTTATTTTATTTAGTCTCATCTTTTATCATATATATTTTTTTATATATATATTATATGATACTGCATAAAAGCATTTAAATAAAAATATATAACTTAAAAATAATAAACTGAATATTTTATTAATAAAAAAACTCCTAAATCATAGTGTTTTATAAGATATTTATAAAGAATAATTTTTTAAAAAAATTTTAGGAGAGTGAATTAGTAATTTATTTCAAAGGAAAAAATAAATCATCAAATCTATATCAGAATGAAAATAAAAATATTATATAATAACTACCTTAAAAAAAATGCACCAACAGATTTTCTTACTTAAATTAAATAAGGAAATAAAAACTGTTAAAAATAGATAAAAAATATAAAACTGTCAAAATGAATGTCTAAATGTTAGAATTTGACCTAAAATGACTGTCGGTCATCGCTTTAGTTACGAGTCAAACTCATTGGGCCGTTTTTTATTGGATTATGACTGATAAAAACCCAAAATAAGCTGTTCTCAGAAGATCAAACGGACTCCGATCTAACTGGCCCATAAACTACTTGGGTTTCTATTTCTGTTTCTTCTTATATAAGCGGTTCAAAAATTCTAAATAAATATTCTTTACATCATTATATTATTTATGAAAAAAATATCAACTGTTAAAATAATTTTAAAAAATAATTTAACATATAAAAAAATATATTAGATAAAATATGAGATATTAAATGAATATTCGAATTAGTTTGTTGAACCTTTCTCAGAAGTATACTTCAATTTATTAAAGATTGTGTACTTCCAAATTTATTATGCTGTTACTCTAAAATTTAAAATACAGAATAATTAAATTTCTGACATATTCTCTATAAATAAATATTATTTATTATAATAATTATCATTTTATTTGCTTTTATAAGTCATTTTAATTATTTTATTCCATATAAAAAAAAATAAAACCATTTCTGAAATTAAAAAAAGTTTTTTTGACATTGAAATCAAAATTATTTTCTGAAAAAAATACTATTCTAGATTAAAAATAAAAAAGTTTTTGGGTGTTATTTAATTGTTTTATAACTTCTACAATTTCAATATGTAACTTTAATGTTAGTGATATCCAGACAATATTTTCAACAAAATACTTTTTCGATAGTAACTCAAATAATGATGGCAAACAGACCCTAAGTAATGTTAAGAATGTTAAAATAATGTTACTACAATATTAATTCTAACCATCTAATTATCTAACATAAATTTTTGAAAAGTTTTAACATACAATAAATTATCCAATGAGAATTAAAGATTTTAAAGGTTTTAAATTCAATTTCTATTTATATTGTATTTAACTTTTAAGTTATATTTATAGTATTTGATAATATGACATTATATTTGTGGTATATATACATATAAAACTCGAAAATTTAAATTATGATAATTTCTATCTTTGTAAGAGTTTTATTATATAGAAAAATTATTTTATGTGATGAATATATTTATTTATAAATAAAATAAGTAAAATATTGATTAAAAGTAAAATAATTAATTAATAAAATATAAGAAATGAAGTAAAATAATTAATATAATTTTATTATATTTATAGTATTTAATATAATTATATTTAATTATAATTATTATTATTTTTAAATTATTTATTTTATTTTTAAATTTTTTATTTAATATTATTTAAAATTTTAAAATTTTAACAAACGACCTAAAAACACTCTTTAGAAAATCAAAGAATTTATATATAATTTTTATTGAAAAAATTTTCATATTTTTTTTAAATATTATTATATTATTTATTTGATATATACATTGAATGGGAGGAAAATTTAGTGTTGATGTCGCATCAAAGAGGACGAAATCTACACCCAGCAAAATTTGATGGGTCCCCTAAATCTATTCGCTTAGCTGTTGCTTTTTTGACATCTCTCGCTTTTCTTCCCATTTCTCCACACTATTTATTTCTTTTTAAATATTATCAATAAATTTTCATAAACTTAAAGTTTTTCTTTTACTTATTATGTTAATTAATTAAACTGTATTGTTCTTTTACTTATTATGTAATTTAAATTCTATTATGAGTTTGTTTTGTTTTGTTTATTCAGTAATTGCAATTAGTTATGATTCTTGTGGAGGATGATCATCAGTTAATTGTTAAAGATTTACATCACCAATTAAAAAATTAAATATTATTATTTTTAATATTTATAAATATTTAAATTATAATTTAAAATATTTAATTGTTACATTTTAAAAATTATTCTAACCCTTAGTTTAATAGTGAATGATTATTAAAAATCCAATATAGATGAATTATCTTCTTATTTTATCTATTATGATTTAACTATTTAAACGTAATTTGTCTTGGGAATATCCTGAATTATTGATACGAATTAATTTTTTATTTTTTTTTACTTTTAACACAGATAACAAAGAACCCATCAGAAAGAGATGATAACAATAAAATAAGTGTGGAATGGTACGATAATTAATAAAAGCCTTTTACTGTATTAATACTTATATTTATCTATTGACTATTCATTAATTAAAATATAATATAGCTAAAAAGGTAAATCAGTAAAAAAGGTATTTACGAGTGTGACAGTATCTTCCACCACCGCCCACCTATTTTTTCTTTTTATATTTCTTTTTTCTAGGCTTAATTATTGGGACTTCATTTCAATGTAGGAGTGATACCGATTTAAAAAATTATTATTAAATTAAATTAATTTTTTTATTTAAAATTTTTTTAAATTAAAATAAATTAAATTATTATTATAATTATATTATCAATTTAATTTTAATTTAAATATTTTCAATTTATTAATTTCAAATTAAAAATATTTTTTATAAAATTATTATTATTTTATTATAAATTTAAAAAAATATCGATAAAATATTAATAATAAAAAATTTAAAAATAATTTAATTTTATACAATATAAAACTTATTTATTTCATTAATTAACATATTCAAAATTTATATTTTTATCAAGAATTATATTTATTTATTTTTTTTTAACTAATTTTTATGAATAATATTTTTTAAAATTTTAAATTAATATAAATTTTAAAATATTATATATAAAATCAAATTAAATGTATTAAATTATAATAATAAAAAAAATTATATATATATATAATTTTTATTCTGTGTGATTTGAAATCGAAAAAAATCTCAAATTATAAATCAAAGTAAATTTTTAATTTTATTTTATTTTTAAATTAAATTAATTATAAAATAATAAATTTTAATTTAATTTGATCGGTTCGCTTCCACCCTATTCCTATATCGCCATCACTTTTTGCTTTTATTACACAACTGCCACAGTCTGTGTTAATTCCATTGCGTACTAAATATCTTTAGCCGACTTCCTTGAAAACCATATTTATATTATATATAAATTTGTTAATAAATAAATAAAATTTGGCCGACTTTGTTGATATGTTTGCACTTTTTTTTAAGTTATTTTATTTTTTTCTTTTCTTAATGTCTTTGGCTTCATGAAAAAGTTGTGGAATTTTTTCTCTGATATTTTTGTCATTTTTAAATGTTTTCAAACTCATGACTTTATTGTAGATGTTACTAAGGAAAAAAATATCATTCGTACATGAATTGAGGAAATTCTTAGAAACTAATATTTGCTTACTTTATAAATTAATTAAATATACTTAACTGATGTTTTAACTCAGCGATAAAAAGAAATTATTTAAAAAAATGAATGCAAATTTTTAAATATTACTGATAAAATTAATATTAAAAATAAGTTAACTAAAAATATATTTTATGTAATTAAATTGATTAATATTATATTATACATATGAAAATAATAACTTTTTCTCTTGCTAATTGAACTATATTAATCTCATCTCTTCTCAACTCCAAAAAAGAAAGAAAGAAAAAAGAAATTATTTGAAGTTATATCTTTTTCATTTACATTATATTTCATATTAATTTTCCATTTCATCGTTTGGAAGTTTTTGTTTTATTTTTTTGGCCCGAAATTAACTTGTAGCCGTATCACAAGAGAGTATTCATATGTCAAATCTACATGAAAAACTAGTGCAAGAAATGGAGTGGAGCCCTCTAATGCTTGCTCCCCAACCTACTTGCAAGACATCTTCCATGATTTTTTGATCTTGGCCCCTTCATTAGATGACTCTCAAGGTGAACTTGTGGACCATTGTGCATGCATAGTCTCTTATCCAAAATTTCCATTTTTAAATAACAAAAATAATACTTATTTGGGTTAATAGTACAAGAGAATCATAGCTTCATTGATATCTTTTATATAATATATATTAACGTTAGTCTTACTAATTTGAAATAATATTATCTATCGAATGAGGCCATTACACAATAGTGCCTTTTTTATATTTTCTCCTTATATAATAATTATTTGAATATGAATATTTCTTGATTTGAAACACACAATGAACGAATTTCAAAGGGTTCTTTCTTAGTTTCTTTCTTTATATAATGGGTTGTTTTCTAAACGCAAAGAAGTCATTTTCTTTTCTTGAGAATAATAGTTAGTGGTAATTGATTAATATTTTTCTATGTTAAAAAAGACCTTAAATGTAAAAGAAGACCTTGGGAAAGAATTTAATATCTTAAAATAAAAATTACCATCATCTAAAAGCATATATAATGATTATAGTGTTTGAAATTTTATAGGAAAATATATCTCTGCTTCTCTTTTTTGCTTTGTTATTCCAATTCCCATCCACAAAAATATTAATCCGTGGGCAAATTGATCCTAAGCTAACATTAATTAGTTTCATTCAATTATATGTAGTGGAATTGAGTAAAAAAAAAAGTGTACCATTAATTTTTATTTTATGTAGTGATATATTATAGTGAAAGCCAATTGTGATGAGATGATGAGTAGTGGTGTAATGACTCGACAAAATTCTTTCCTTCTAATAGGTGAATTATGTGATATTTCAAAGCCTATATATATAGTAGTAGTATAGTGCCTACTCAGGCTATAAAGCAAGAATATGGTTATCTTTCTAATAAGTTCTAATGTGTGTGAAAAGTCCTTAGTGAGATTATATAGGAATCATTCTGATCAATGGTACAGCTAACTCAATTATAATACCAATATTTTTTTCATTTGTTACTTTACTAGCTATTATAATTATATATAAATTGCTTTTATTTTTTTAAAAATAATATTAAATATTATATTTTGTATTAATTTAATATCGTCTGGATTTTAAATTCGAGATTTTTTTTTTTAATTTTGGAGAATGTTACATTAAACTAAAAAGTAAAAGGATATAGGAAAAACTTACAATGCTTTTACATTATCATTTAAACAATAAATTTATTTTTAATTGATATTAGGTTTTAGGCATATATTCATGTTGATTTGCAACTATTATGATTTTGAAAATATTTTATCTTTAAATTTTATCCATTTGTGATCATATTTTTTGTTAATTTGTATAGCATTATCCTCGAATAAGAACCATAAATGAAAGTCAACTTGATTAGAAATTCTCAATAATCTATTCAACATCAATCAATCCAATATCCAATTAAGATGAGTAAAAAGCCTAAAAAAGTCGTGCAATTGGATGGACACAAATTTAATTATTGGTATATATATATATATGACTCTACTAACCATAAAAAAAAATTAATGCAATACATTGTAAAGGAGCACTTCAATTCTTCAAATATCTTTACATATTCGAATTTTCCACTTTAAAGAGTTTAATTATATCTAGCTCAGCTGTACCAATGGGTACCCCTTGATTAAGGCTACAACTGTGTCCATTAAGTTCCATCACTTTCTGCAGGTTTGCTCATTGCTAAAATTATAAAAAGTGCAAAAATACCAAAATGTATGAACTTTTAGGTGCATGTTTCACTTACAAACTGGTCCATTGTCTACAATTTTGATGGTACCAACAACAAAGGGCCCTGTCCTACAAAATATAGGAATAGGAGAGGACCAAAATCATAATTCACATAACATATCTCCCTGATCATCTTTTACTTTTCTTCCTTTTAATTCTTCACCTTATATACACACACATATGAGAGTTCAAGTTTAAACTAATCAATATGGGATGTACAATTATTTAATTTTAATAAATTAAGTTTTGACTGAAACTCAAATTTGAGATTTTAATATTAACTAAGTCAAAAACTCATTGGTACAATTATTTAATTTAATGATATTAGAATTATCTCTATAAGTATAACATCGCATGTTTTAACTCCAAGTTAAATAAATTCATAAGAAATACAATTACTATTTAATTATGAAAATGAGGTACTTAAGAGTTTAGGTCATGCCAGTAATTGCAAGTGGAAATAGGGCAATATGTTTGGATAGTTGAAAAAAATAAGATGAGCTGATCTAGGGTGGATGTGGGAAGATATAGACAAGCCATGTTTCTCAAAGAAAAATGTGTTGAGAGCGATCAATAATTTAGATGTTCAGCCATTATACTCAATTGCATGAGACATAAGCTTTGGCATTTAACCAAAATTGGAATGATGTGACATTGACTTGCATTTGTAAGGAAGAGATTTAAAAGGCATCTCTTATCCCATTTTCAATGAATAATGAAATAAGCACAACATGTGATATGGCCAAATTCCATACCAAGTAAGGGGTTTCTTTTTCTTTCTGCTTAGAAATGGTTTGTATTTCTTTCCCATGTGGATTGTGAATACAAGAGGGATTCACATTTCTTGGTTGCCTTTCAGAAGTGCTTTTGAGAGGAATTTGTTGAGAGCTGACTCTTTTTTGCTTCTAAAATCAAAAGTCAAGATATATATATAAAGCACCCTATGATAGTTAAGGGATAATTAGGGCATTTTCAATTGTCAAATTCATGTTAAATAATTTAGAAGTGCTATGAATTTTTTAAAAACATATAAACGATTTATGTAATATTTTCCTAACAAAATAAAGAACTCAAATGATTAATTACATTTGGATGAGTTCAAGATTTGTTTAAGACATTTTTCGTTATATTAGATAAATTCTGTTAAAAATTAATCTTATATGAGATTATTTAATTAAATTTTTTTTTTATATTATTATATTTTAGTACGTTTCAATTAAAATTTATATAAATTTATACATATAATATCTTTCAATTATTTTTAATTTAAGTTATCGAAAGATAATAATATTAATAATAATTCACATATATTAAAATATTTTAATAAAACATAAATTAAAGCGGAAAAAACAAGTTCGTAATTAGTTAAGTTTAAAAGTGATAACAAGTTAAAACAAATAACAAATAAAGGAAAGAATTTCTTATTATTCAATAATTGAAAGGGAAAATTTATCACTAGTAAAAAAAAAAAAATTTTGTTCATTCTTAAATCAATAATATATCTTTCCATGAGGTTAAAAATTTCCAATTCCTAACTTATTCTTTAATATATATAAAGTAATAATAATGATATAATATAATAAAATAATAAAATTGTAAGAGGAGTTGGAGTATTTATGTCTCCAATATGCATTATTAAGAAGTGTTCCTCGTAAAATATTAGGAGATATATATGAGTATGGGAGTATATTCTTTACTATGAAATACTCTCTCCAATGGTTTTAGTAGTGGAGAATTTCGATTGACATGTCTCCCCCATCCACGCCCTTTGTCCCTAAAACTTTGGCCTCAATTTTTATTTGATTTGTTAATCAAATAATTTTTCTGTTAATTTGAAATTAATTGCTAAAATTGAAATTTTTCTAAAATTTGATAAAATTTAAAAAAAGTTAGCTTGAACCTAATTAAGTAATAAAATAAGATTATATGTATATTTTTCCTTTGGAGTCTATTAATAATCAGAATATTGGATTATTATTTTCATAAATCCTAATTAATATGGTCTTTGATTAAAGAATTAATGTACTTTTTTAAGGCTGTTGATTAGGATTTGGTTCTTATAGTCAAAGAACAAAATAAATGCTTAATCTTTTTTAAATTAATCCTCTAATGTCTACTTTTTGTTATCATTATTATCTTTAAGATGAAAAATGGAAGTTATATATATGTATATATAGCATCAATTCCTAAACTAATATTAGGAATTTTGTTCTATCATCCTTGCACCATGGGTGAAACAAAATAAAAGATCGTGTATATTCTTATCTCTTTGTTTTTCAATAATTACAACTAGGTCATTGATTTTAATCACCAATATGCATGTATAAATTAACCTTCCAAAATTTACAAAAATAATTAGGATAATTTTTGAAAAAATCTTATGATTTCTTATATCTCTGTAATATATATGGTATTAATTATTATTTTCAAAATTAAATAATAAATACTTTAATAAAATAAGAATAAACAACTTTCGTTTAAACGAATAAAAATATAAACAACACAAATAGATAATACCATCAAAATATTATAAATATGCAACGAACAAATATGAAAAGAGCATATTTATATTTATTAAAATAAATAAAAATTAAGAAAAATGAAACAATAGGGCTATTGTTATTTTTTTTAATTCGCGACAACTCAAAAAAGAAAAAAAAAAAACTTTAAGAGAGAAAAAGAAAAAGAAAAAGAAAAAGAAAAAAAGAGAGGCTAAATTCCTTATTAAATTTGATGATAAATCATTAAATTATTAATTTAATGATACAATAAAACAAGTTTTAATTAAATTAAAATGTTAAATTCATAAAATTACTAATTTTCAAGTTTTTTCAGGAAGACATTTTAGCATAAAATCTCTTTTTTTGTTTGTTCTAAAAAAAATATTGTATTTTATTCTATCAATAAAAAATATATTCTCATTCTAAAAGTCATTTAAAATTTAATATAAAAAAAATTATCACTTAATAAATATTTTTATTGTAAGAAACGTTGTAATTCATACATAATGTAAAAATAAAAATGATCATTAAAAAATCATAAGAAATACAGAGTAAAATTAATGAATGAATGACGCAAAAATAAGACGGGAAAAAAGAAAGTGACACGTTATCCACTTTTATTGTATACGACCACCTTCGTCACTTTCAACTTGTTTATTTACAATTATACCACTTTGGGGGGTAATTTATTGCGTGTGCCGTTTCTCCACGGTACAATCTGAATAAAAGGGTTAGAAGTAGCACGTCAAGTCCCATCAAGCCTTTTGGACCCACCCTTCCCTTCAGCGAATGGTCAGGATTCGTCCTTTTTCTCTTTTCTTCTGTTTCTTGTACGATAATATCTTTATTTTATCCGTAGGATCACAAGATTCGGTGATGTCACTTCTCTTTTCTTCTAAACTGCCCCTACTCATTTCTCTATGCACCATGTTTTACCCGATCTTTATCCTCTTTTAATTATTTGATTAATTCATTTTCTTAAATATCTATATAAATGATATGATATCGGGTTAAAATTAGAGAAGTATATTCACCTAGCTAAATACAAATTAATTAAAATATATAATCATTTTAATTAATATATTTTATATATAATATTAAATTATTAATTATATCCCATTGATTATAAGTCGTTTGCGATTAACTGATTGTCGAGTGTTAATTGCTATTACTAAACCAACCAAGTTGTAAATTAAAAAATAAAAAATTATACATATTCATTTTTATTTAAATTTTAAAATTTATTTTAATTTGAATCTCATCTTCTAAAAAGAATATAATAATATCAATACTAATTCTTATAGACAATTGCAATTGAAGAATTATATATATATAATGATAAATTAAGAAAAATTATAAGAGTCTATGTATGACTTAATTAAATTATTTAAGAGATATATCAATAATAAAATATTAAAATTTTTATAAAAATCTCGAGTTCAAATTATGAATTAGATGAGAGAAATTTATGAAATATAATAAATTATTTTTATTGTAAATTTTATCATTAATTTAAAATTCATATATTTAC
The DNA here is from genome assembly GCA_948193065.1 of Aleurites moluccanus. Classification (NCBI taxonomy): domain Eukaryota; kingdom Viridiplantae; phylum Streptophyta; class Magnoliopsida; order Malpighiales; family Euphorbiaceae; genus Aleurites; species Aleurites moluccanus. Next base: position 82,215 of record CANXYC011454045.1, read on the forward strand.
AAAAAAAAAAAAAAAGAAGTAGGACATATTATATGACATAATTAGGAGTCAGCAATTAGATCAATGGCCTAAGGACATATTAAATGAGTTTTTTTTTTTTTTTTTATTCAAGTCATATTAGCATTTGGTTGGTAAGTGCATAACTGTAAAAAATTATTAAAACTATGATTACTCTGAAAAATTTAAATTTAAATTATTCTATGAAATAGATGAATTCAAAACCCTAAAACATTCTACCATGTACCAAGTACAATTTATGAAATGAAAGAAATAAAAAAGTTAATTATATGGCCCCATGAAAGGATATAAATGTGATTCTTCTGAAGCTTAAATGAGATGGACCCTTGCCTCTTCATTTTCCCAATATGAATGGATTGGTTGGACCTAACACAAGAAAAATGGAACAGTACTTGTTAACTATCATTCAATTGAGTGTATAAATGTTAACTATTCATATTTCATCCATTCAGTCAATCTGTTTACGTATCAAACTTTATAAATCAGACTCCAACATAGTTTTCCACCATTTTTTGAACATTCTTATTTCATAATAGTATTTATTAAGGTTCAAACTTAATTTTTTTAGGCATTTCCCTTAGATTCTCCCTTGAATGGTCTATCACATGCATTTAGTTTTTATTTTTTAATTAGTAGACTTTTGAACCAAACATTCACTAATATATAAATTTTTTAATATAATTATTAATTTTTTTATTTTTAATAATTATATCAAATTCGTTTAATTTTTTTATTGATAGTTGTTAAATAGTTATTAAGCAGTCAAATAATTATTATTTAAAAAAAAGTGCATAAGAGTTTTTTTTTAAATAGCTTATATTTATTTAAATAAAAAACTTAAATTATTCTATTAAAATAATATTTAAATTAAAATATTAATATTAATATTTATCTTTAAAAATTATTATAAATATTAAAATAAAAAATTAATAATAATTTTACCATATACTTAATAACAATCAATTATGAGCTAAAAATTAACAATAATAATTAACAACTGTTACGAATAATTAAATTTAAATACTTAAAATAAAGAGTGTCTTGATAATTTTTTATCACCTAAGCAAATTTGTTAGTTTAATTATAATTGATTGAAATTAAATTAAATTTAATCTTATAAATTATTTAATTCATTTAAATTCTATTATTTTATTATTATTGATTGATTAATATCTAACATTGTTAATTTGAGAATAAGAGAATTGCTAAGGTTGCACTTTTTATTTAAAGTGAAAGTTCTATTTATTTATTTTTTTGTTCTAATTTTTATATATCAAAATAAAAATATTTTTTTCAAATAAATAAAATGTGTTAAAGTTGGAATTTGTTATTCTCTTTATGCATTTTATTAGAAATTTATATAATGCTACTCTTTTACTTTTGAATCCTAAATCATGCTTTTATTTTTTTATGTATATATATATATAATGCATTTTTTTTGCATGTGTCTTGAAAGTAATTAGTTCTTAAAAATTATATAATTTTTATTTATTTATTTATTTTTAAAAAAGATCAATGTTAATTTAACTTTGAATGAATATGATGTAATATATTTATTTACAAAGATAAATATATTTAATTATTTAAATTGCTTATTGTGGTTTTTTTTTTCCCTGTGGATGCTCTATATAAAGCATTTTCAATAGTAATATCATCTCAATCTTATACATTAATAGTCTAATATACTATTAGCAGTATTATATACTATCTTGATTGATCAAACTATAGATATTTTCATCAAATCACATCTACTTCAAGATTTGATTATAACAAATCGTCTTTGCCCTACCAATTTGAATTTGTGGCAATAACAAGACATACGTAAGTTAAAGATGCCAATAAATTATGATATTTTTCTTGAGATGTGCCATTGCCTATATCATTTCATCATTATTTTTATTATTATACTATGAAAAATGTAAAATGATAAGAGGTTAATAAAAAATATTTAATAAAAATTTATTAAAAAGTAAAAGTGAAATTTAATGTCACGAATATGAATACATATAAAGAAAATACAAATTAAAAATATAATAAGAAAAAGAAATGCAAGATATCAGTTTTTGATTTTTAAGGGAATTAATTAACTAAAAAGAAGAGTTAATTATATGAAGATGTCTTAAATAAACAAACATAGATGCATGTAATTTTAAATGGAAGCTGGGTTTTGTATAATTGTACGTGTAGTAGTGGGACATATAGTTGGCCCATAGCAAAGCATTGACAATCAACTTGCAACTATACTCTTATGTACACTTCCCTCTCAATCATTTCATTTCATGCAATGTTTTGAGGTAAAACTCAATTAAGTACTTAAACTTTTTCCAAAAGTTCAACGCGAGTCTTATAGATTAAAATGGTCTAATTAATTCCCATTCTTTATTTTTAGACTAATTAAAAACTTACGACATTACGGCCTAGTTTGGCACAGCTTATGAAAATAATTTTTTATATGAAAAAAAAATTCTATTATTAAAAGTAATATTTTCAAAAGCAATTAATTGTATATTTGTGTTTGGTAAAATACAATATAAAAACTATTTATAAACTAATAAGGATATTTTTGTCCATTAATTTTTTAAAATCAACTACGCATTTAATATAAAATTCAGCTATTTTGAAAAGTTTCAATTTCTAATTTATCTAAATAGTTGAATTTTAGCTATCCATATAATTACTTTTATTAATTTTGATATTTACCAAACACTATAAAATAAGTCAAAATCAGCTTTTTATCTAAAAAAATTATTTTTTTTTTTTTATAAATTGTGTTAAACGGACACTACATAACTTGAATAGAAGTAATGTGAAGACCATATTATCAAATGTATAATCCATTTTATATTTTTAAATAATAAAAAAATATTCAAAAAAAAAATGGGTTGCAAAAAAAAAAAAAATTTAAAAACTTGAAAATTAAAATACATCATGAAACCCAGGTCAAGGATGGCTAGAATTGTAGTAAACTAGAATTGTAGTAATGAACTTGAAGCCAATAATAGCAAGCTTATCGGGTCTTAGTGCCTTTGCTTGATGAAGAATAACATCTCAACTCCAATTTTAGAAGATCATGATTATATCTGAGTTTATTTAGAGAATTCTGGTATTTTGTCTTTTCTCTTATAAGATTTGGTTTGAATAATAAGAGTATTTCTCAGTTTGTCTCAATTTGCTGGTGATTAGATACTTTTCATTTAGACTTGATAGTTACTCTTCTTAAGAACCATGCCCGCCATTCCTTCTGGTAATACCAACGACGCCCAAGCTTGATGACGAATGATGGTGCTAGTTTAAAATCGGAATTTGAAGTGCGATTTGATAAGGAAGCTGAAAATTGCACTTCGATAATGTGAAAGTGAACTAGCGAGTTGCGATGGGAGGTTTCATTTGATTTGAATATATGAGTGGGTAGGGATGAAACTAGATTTGGATCGAGATGGGAATGTTGATCTTATTTTTTTTTTAAAAATTTTTAAATTTAAATTTTAATATATTTTATTATTTAAAAATATAAAGTATGTTTTACAGTTTCACTTTTATTAATTTTATTAACATATGTTAATATTATTTAATGGAAAGACATTAAATTGATTAAAAATAAAAAATGAGAGAATAATTAAAATATTTTAATATATGAGATTCACATTAAATTTTTAGGTAAAATTAATACCATGAATTAAATCTCACCCCAGTGTTTTAATTCAAATACATTTTTTTTAATTTATATTTTATATTTGTGGACCAAAATTTCAAATTATTTTTTTTAATTTTTGTTTTAAAATTTTATATCATTTAAAAAAAAAAATAAAGAAAAGGATTGTAGAGTAAATCTTCTAAAGTTAGAGGGTAAATAAACACTTCCGAAATTGTCTGAAATGAACACGAAAAGTCACAGTAAAGTATGAAAATCAAGAAAAAAATAAAAAGAAGAAAAACTCCCCCTCTCTCTAATAAAAATCTGACACACTCTCTTTCATAGGAGCACGCACAAGCACTCACTCTCTCTCATTCATGGGGGTCTTTGTTTTGTCTTTCCCTTTTCCTCTTGGTATAAAAAAGAGGGAAAAAGAATGGCGGTTGGGTGTTCATTGATTGAGCCAAAATAGAGAGAGAAAGAGAGGGGTAAAGCAGCAGTAGCAAGTAGTAGAGCAGCAAGTAGCCAGAACCATCACCTCCATCACTAGCACTATTTTCCATTACTGGAAACAACTGCCCAGACCCATAAAATCCTCTCCATATATATCTTTATATGGTTATAGCTTTATATTCTCTGTTAAGATCTTAATATATGATTAAAGCGGTTGTTGCTGTTGCTGTTGCATGTTCATGTGGCTTCAACTTGCTCTGAAAATGCTTTGTACTTGAGTTTCTAACTTGTGCTATTTTGGGGTTTTGCTCGTGTAATAAGATCTGAGTTTTTTGAAAAGGTTGGAAAAGAAGGAATTTTTGGTATTTTCAAGTGAGATCTATTGCTCTATTGTGAGTTTGGGTTTTGGGTTTTCTGGGTTTCTTCTCAAGTGCTTGGTTCTTGAGCTTTTTGCTCATCTGATTGGTAAAATCATATATAAGCTTACACGCGCGAGGGATTTTGTTTCTGGAGCTTGAATGTGGTGTTCCTTTTGCTGAAGATTTGTGTGGTTCATAACATTTTCCGTCAGTGATTGGTGAAGTTGGGGGTCGTGGGTGAAACAGATAACAAGCGGATGTGGCTGAAATCGATCGTGTTTTGTAGCAATACCGGCTTTGTTTGAAGATTCAGCAAGTGTTTTTTTTTTTGTCTGGTTCTTTTTGTTAATAGATTTCAGATGGAGTTTCACATTGAATATTATTTGGCTTCTGCGTTTCTTTGATTGTTAGACATCAGAATTTGTCAATCTGGATTGGTTTTTGAAGGGTAAGGGAAAAGTTGAAGGTATGGTATTATGTGGTGACAAGCAAGTAAAGAGAGTGATTGTTGAGTGGTTTGGTAGGCTTAGTTTGGGGTTTAATTGGGGTGGTTAAGAGTGGTTTTTTCTTTTTAGGATCTTTTGGTTGTGGGTCTAAACTTGGTTTTGAAGGAGGTATTAAATCTCTGTGATAATGAGGCTTTCTTCAGCTGGTTTTAATCCACAAACTCAGGAAGGTGAGTATTATTGCTTGCAGATTTTCGTATTTTCCCCTTTTCTCTCTCTCTCTTTTTCAATTATTGTTTTTAGGGTAGGGGAGAAGGTCAGTGTTGCGCTCTCTATGTTTTGGTTTATTCTTTTTGTTTTTGTTTGTCTTTCTTTCTCTCTCTCTCTTTTTTTTCCTGTCCACTGATTAGATGGAGTTTTGGGGCGAATTTATGGTTTAAGCATAGAATTTGGCACTTCCACAAAGTCCATCTGTTATGCAGAAAATATGGGAAAGGGATAGAAATTGAGATCTTGAAAAGCATAGTTGGAAGAGGGATTCTCTTTGGCTGGTTTAAAACTCTTTAAAATTTTGGGTTTTCTTTTTGTATTTTGGTAGTCTCAGCTTCATAGAGAGTGATACGAATCTTAGGTTTTCCCCCTTTTTTCAGCCTCTTAATTGGGAAGAGGGCTAATATGGTGCATCTTATTAAATTAATAGCCAAGATCCTCAGCTGATATATGTAATTTTTTGATTTTGTTTTTGTGGTGGGCTTATTATAAAGTCTTCCTTACTTCAAATGTAGGTGGAAACGTATTTCTGACATCCCCTGAAATGAATTTCTGCAGGGGAGAAAAGGGTTTTGAATTCTGAACTTTGGCACGCCTGTGCGGGGCCTCTTGTTTCTCTACCTGCTGTTGGAAGTCGTGTTGTTTATTTCCCTCAGGGTCACAGTGAGCAGGTAAGTCTTATGTAATCTGAATATAGCTTGCCTCCCTTTAATTATGAGCGGGTTGCTATAGTACCTTTGAATGATCATGTGCAAATAAATTATTGTTTCTTCAGTATTTGAGCTGAATACTGCTTCTATACAAATTTGTATCATATTGGATAATACAGACTTTGAAATGGTTAATATTGGCCTTCACTGTTAGACAAATGCATTTAGATCATTGTAGAGTTATTTAAGCACTTTGGGTTGCATTGCATGTTAACTTTTTCTTCTCTGGAGCTATCAATTTGTTCATGCATCTTTGAAATTCAACTTGAAAATGCGAATCAGTGTCTCCTTATCTTTCCTCCTCGATGCTAGTATTACTTATTAGGTAGATAATCCTGCCAAATCATTTATGCTTGTGATAGTTGGTAACTCTTGGTTGCATTTCACCCATATCAGTGCTCTTTTATGTAGGTTGCTGCATCTACTAACAAGGAAGTGGATGCTCATATCCCTAACTATCCAAGCTTACCTCCACAACTTATCTGTCAGCTTCACAATGTGACAATGCATGTAAGACTTGTTTAGTATGTTAGTTCCTCGTTATGCATTATCCTGTTGGCTTTATCTTAAGAACTTGGCAATCTCTCAATTTCAGGCCGATGTTGAGACTGATGAAGTGTATGCACAGATGACATTGCAGCCATTGAGTCCTGTATGCTATATTATCTATATTGGTGTTCAAATTTATTGTTCTTTGGTTGTCATAAATTGCATCACAATTTAAAGTTGACATTATTCTGCAGCAAGAGCAAAAGGATGCCTACCTTCCAGCAGATTTGGGCATCCCCAGCAAACAGCCAACAAATTATTTTTGCAAAACTTTGACAGCTAGTGACACAAGTACTCATGGAGGATTCTCTGTCCCTCGCCGGGCAGCTGAAAAAGTGTTCCCTCCATTGGTAAAGCTTATGTTCTACTGTGGAATAAGATTATTAGATTTAAGTTCTCTGTTGTTAAAATCTAGCATGAAAGATCTTACATCAGTTCTTCACTTGCAGGACTTTTCCCAGCAACCTCCAGCCCAAGAGTTGATTGCCAGAGATTTACATGATAATGAATGGAAATTTAGGCATATCTTTCGTGGTGAGTTTTTTCCTTTTTCCCCCCTCTCCCAACTTCTGTTGTCTTTTTTTTTTTTTGTCATAATTTTTCAAGTTAGCATCATTTCTATCAGTTAAGCGGCCTTCTTGATTTTGATGTTGGTTGCATTTATGCTTTCCTTTGGTTGTTTAAAATGAATAGGTTGAGTAGATATATGTGGTGAGCATGTAAATGTTCATTGTGTATCTGATGCTGCTCAAAGTGGTGAGCATGTAAATGTTCATTGTGTATCTGATGCTGCTCAAAGTGAAGAGAGCGCTGCATATGAACCTGGTTTTTAATTCAAAGTTATTGCTTTTGAAATTTAGTACTTGTAAACGCTTTCTTTTATGGATCTATTTTCATATCTTATGTTTGTGAGCAAGTATGCCTTTTCTAATTCTAAGTCTACCTTCTGTGTAGAACTTGCTTTATATGAAAAGGTGTAGAACTTGCTTTATATGAAAAGGTTAGATAAAGTTTTTAAATACATAATAATGGAAAAAGTGTTATAAATCCACTTCCAGCAGTTCTTTGTTGGAAATTTGAGAGCCTTTTTGGATTGCTGCTGGTTACATATCTTTTATGGTGGAAGATAATTCTGAGGTATAAAGAGAATCATGTTAAAAAATAAAGAACGGAGTGCTTTTAAAGTAGACTATGAACCTGACAGTTATTGACTTTTTTTCATTCAGGTCAGCCCAAAAGACATCTTCTTACAACAGGGTGGAGTGTGTTTGTAAGTGCTAAAAGACTCGTTGCTGGGGATTCAGTCCTTTTTATCTGGTATGCTGTTGGCTAACTCCCCTGCATTGACTCTTCTGATCATATCTTATCATATTTCTGATTGCATTAGAGTAGAATGTATTTTAGTTTTATTTGAACTTCAAGTATACCCAAGGCCTGAAGTTCATCTAGACTAGATGGCCTTAGCTCAGTAAATTGCTTACCTGTCTGGGAATACAAGCGACGTTTGGTTAAAGAGCTTAATGTGCTTGCAATCTTGTAAATTACTTAAACATCTTGATCCACCTGCGGAAGTAATGCCTCCAATGCATGTTTAATTTCCATTTGCATGCACGAGATAAGAAAACTTATCTAGACCCAACAACCCCCCTCCCCTTCTCTTCCCCTCCCCTCCCCTCCCCTCCCCTCCTTCCTCCTCGTGGTAACAGAGTGGCTTTTAAATATTTGAATTGATGTACTGCATATTATGATACATTGTAAATTTCTAACAGATATGGGTATACTTTATCAGGAATGAAAAGAATCAATTGTTGCTTGGTATTCGACGTGCTAATCGTCCTCAAACTGTGATGCCTTCATCGGTCTTATCCAGTGACAGCATGCACTTAGGGCTCCTTGCTGCTGCAGCTCATGCAGCAGCAACAAATAGTCGTTTCACCATATTTTACAACCCTAGGTATGATAGTATTAATTTTAGTAAAATTTATTGTTTTATTATTATACGCCATACTCGCTTCAAAATTTTGTCACCTCGTTCAGGGCTAGCCCGTCAGAATTTGTCATACCATTGGCCAAGTATGTTAAAGCAGTATATCACACCCGGGTTTCTGTTGGCATGCGCTTTAGGATGCTGTTTGAAACAGAAGAATCAAGTGTCCGTCGGTATGCCCTAAACCTTCATTGTTATATATATTATAATTATCACGTGTGTTGTGTAATTCGCTTTTTGATTATTCAGTCTTGTATAATTTGTTGAGAAAAATCCATCTTTCTCATGGCTGTCAAAGATGAGCTTGATTGCCAACTATGCTAAACGGTAAAATTCATTGCATAATCTGCCTGTATTTCGTAGGATGTTGTGTTAGATTGCAGCTGGTTAATTTTGACAGGCTCGAAGTTGGATCCCTCTGTTTTTGCACCCATGTATTTGGGCACTTTTGCTCTTGTATCTAGTGCTTCCTTCGCTCATCTAATAACATTTTTTCTTCTTTTTATATTGTTGTCCCCTATTTCATTGTGATGAATTTATTTTTGGGAAATTTGTTTGTCTTTATAGACATTTGACAATTGTTCTTTCATTCAGTTACATGGGCACAATAACTGGCATAAGTGACGTAGATCCTGTTAGGTGGCCAAATTCACATTGGCGCTCAGTCAAGGTATGCTTAAAAAAAAAAAAAAAAAACCCAGTGATTTTGCTTCTTGTTGATCAATTGCTACTTGGAATTTGTTTCTTGGTCAAATTTGCTTCAAATATTTTTCTTGATGTCTTGTAAATTCCTGTCTAATATAAATGGAGCAAATAAATTCAGGTTGGCTGGGATGAATCCACAGCTGGAGAGAGGCAACCTAGAGTTTCTCTATGGGAGATTGAACCACTGACAACATTTCCAATGTATCCGTCTCCTTTCCCTTTAAGGCTTAAGCGACCATGGCCACCTGGACTGCCCTCGTTTCATGGTAAGCTTGTCTCTTGCCAACTTTTTGATATCCTCTAAAGTCTAGTTCTTCTTTGTCTGATCGTTCTAATAATTCTAAATGCCTCCTTTATGGCAGTTTAGTAGTAATAGTACATTATTAAGAATACAATTTTAAATCTTCCGTTCTTTACAAAAAAATTCTTTTCCTTTAATCTCTTAACCAATCTGTTGAATGTAGGAATCAAGGATGAAGATCTGGGAATAAATTCTCCCCTTGTGTGGCTGCGAGGAGATGGAGATCGTGGAATGCAATCTATGAACTTTCAGGGACTAGGAGTCACACCATGGATGCAGCCAAGGGTTGATGCTTCCATGCTTGGTTTGCAAACTGACATGTACCAAGCTATGGCTGCTGCTGCACTTCAGGAAATGAGGGCTATAGATCTTTCCAAACAATCGCCTACATCCCTTTTGCAATTCCAGCAACATGTAAATATGCCAAGCAGAACTGTTGCTTTGATGCAGCCCCAGATGTTGCAGCAGTCTCAGCCTCAACAGGCCTTTCTTCAGAGTGTTCAAGAAAGCCAACATCAGCCTCAGGCCCAGGCGCAGGCTCAAACGCAGTCACACCTTATTCAGCAACAGTTGCACCACCAGCACTCACTTAATAGTCAACAGCAGCAGCATTCGCTGCCACAACAACAGCAACTAGTGGAGCATCAACAGATTCCGAATGTTGTCTCTGCCATATCGCAATTTGCTTCAGCCTCGCAATCCCAGTCACCACCATTACAAGCCATCTCTTCCTTGTGCCAGCAGCAGAGTTTTTCTGACTCAACTGGGAATGCTGTGACAAGTTCTGTTGTTTCTCCTTTGCACGGTCTCATGGGTTCCTTTTCCCAGGACCAATCATCTCATTTGATCAACCTGCCTAGAACCAATCCCTTGATAACTACTACTGCCTGGCCATCAAAGCGAGCTGCTGTTGAACCTTTGATTTCTTCTGGAGCTCCACATTGTGTACTGCCCCAAGTAGAGCAATTGGGCCCATCTCAGACAAACATTTCTCAGATTTCTGTTTCACTGCCACCCTTCCCTGGCAGGGAGTGTTCGATTGACCAAGGTGGCGCTGATCCACAGAGCCATCTTCTATTTGGTGTTAATATAGAGCCCTCATCTCTTCTACTGCAGAATGGACTGTCAGGTCTTAGGGGTGTTGGCAGTGATAGTGATTCCACAACTATACCCTTCTCATCTTCTAATTACATGAGTACTACAGGCACTGATTTCTCACTTAATCCAGCAATGACACCATCAAGTTGCATTGATGAATCAGGTTTCCTGCAGTCCCCAGAAAATGTGGGCCAAGTAATCCCACAAAATAGAACCTTTGTTAAGGTGAGTTGCCCTTTTTGGGCTTCCAATTGGCATTCATTACCTGATTCGGTTTTTATACAATTATTGTGTTTTAATATTTCAGGTTAGTTATTTTTTTTAAATTATATGTAAACTGAGTTGCTTTTAATGTTATTTGGTTCTGATATTATGATTGTTGACAGGTTCACAAGTCAGGGTCCTTCGGTAGGTCGCTGGACATTACCAAATTCAGCAGCTACAATGAATTGCGGAGTGAGCTTGCTCGGATGTTTGGCCTTGAAGGCCAGCTGGAGGACCCCCTGAGATCAGGCTGGCAGCTTGTATTTGTTGACCGGGAGGATGATGTTCTTCTCCTTGGTGATGACCCCTGGCCGTGAGTTTCCTCCATTCTAGCCTTTCTTTAGAAATTCTAGATCATTATTTTCTGAAAACCTTGTGATTGAATCCTAAGTTATACCAAATATGTGATTTTAAAAATATTTGGTAAACAAAGGCATCTCTATTTGCTGTAGTTCTTACAAATATTTCCAAAAAATCAATTTTCTTCATGTTGTAAATTCCATCTGTTCTTTCCATTCTCAATAAGCACTGCTGATATTTTTATTTGCTTCTTAAACCAGGGACTTTGTGAACAGTGTGTGGTGCATCAAAATACTCTCACCAGAAGAAGTGCAACAGATGGGCAAACGTGGCCTAGAGCTTCTGAACTCAGTCCCATTTCAGAGGCTTTCCAATGGCAGTTGTGATGACTATGCTAGCCGGCAGGACTCAAGAAATTTGAGCACTTGTATAACTTCTGTGGGGTCTTTGGACTACTAAACAATTTTTACCGGTTAAGATACCATTTTCTCTTCTGTAATATTAGTTTCTTTTCAAACACTTCCAGAGGTGGGAAGTTCTGCCTAGTCCTAGCTTAAAGTTTATATATAAGCTATTACTGTAATTAGAAGATGCTGTTCCTTGTTTCTACTGTGTATTGAATACATACAATCTATAATTAGGTCCCCATTTTGTGGATTTAGCTGTTTGTTTTGTTATTTAAGTCAATTTATATGAGATACAAGTTGATCTTAGAATGAACATGATATTCCTCCGTCATTATTTGATTATTCGGTTGATGCGACCAGAACCTTTTGGAGGGGTTATTAGATTGACACACGTTGTAGGTTCCAGCTGGCATGTGATGAGTTAATAACAGCTGATTAGTTGGGTGTTGAAAGCAGCTTTCTAGACTCGCATTGATGGGAAAATAGCCTGACTTATTATGTTCATGGTTGTGGAGAGAAGTGTAAGCATTCTGTATATGACCATCATATAAATCATCTGGATGCCTTAAATCTGGCTATTCTTTATCTAATTTAGTTACAACTGAATACTCGGTCATAGATTGCTTTATGTATTTTGTATATAGGCAGGTGGTTTTTGGTTTAGTAGTAATATGTGTATAAAAAATCAAGATGACATTTAGAGTATAATTTGAGTACTTCTATAGTTCGTCTTTCTTGGTTGCATTAAGAATTTTAGGAGTTCATTACAGAGTTCACTAGCAAAATTTTAGACTGAAACTAAGCAACATAATATAAAGTGTTTGGTTCGCCTATAATTAGCCCCAATAGTAGTACTGGAGTCATCTTGAGGTTGTGAGATTGCAAGTTGAATGTTTACTAGAGTCCAGTTTTTAAAAGAAACATTGATGTTTAAATTATTTCCTGTCTGGGCGAGTGAAAGAATTGATATATAAGAAGTTTTTTAGTTTAGAATTAAGTACATTGATACATTATCCAATAGAAAAAAACAATTAGATATAGTTCTTCTATAGGGTATATTTGAACCATCTTCAATAATTACAGTCCAAAGCTGCCCCAAGCCTTATCAGTGGGACCTAAAATAATCGGTGGATCGATGGATCACGTGCCTCACGTGAGTCCATCTCATCTTTGAATAAAATCCTATCAAATTCTACATTTCAATGGTGGTACCATCTCATCTTCGAATTAAATCTTATCAAATTCTACATTTGTTTGGTGGTTGCAAGGATGATTTTGAACCAGTGAAAGGGAAAGGGAGAAGGAAATTTGCTTTTAAAGTTAAGCTGTCATAGTGGGACTGGGTGGTAATTGGTGACCTTATACAGGAGGGAATTGAAAGTTATGTGTTCTTGTGATGCATGTTGTGGGGCACTAAGTCTAGATAGGACTTTGTTGAAGGGATGGAATGGTGACAAGGTAGAGCACTATCAACAATAATAGTACCAATAAAATGTAGGGTTGGCTATCCAACAACCCTTTCAAAAGGATCTTTTATATTTTTGGGTGCCCTTTTTCCTCTTAGCTTGTATATTGCTTTGAACTTTTTGATTGACCCCATTCTCTGTAAAGCACAAAATGATGAAAATAAAGGAAAAATCTTACGTTGCTTAACTTTTTTGAAATGTGTTTCACCAGGTGCCCACACTCCTTGTTCTTTTGCTTGCTTGGATTTATCTAAGACAATCCTAATTTCATTATTTGTTTGGAAAGCATTTTTAAATTTCAGTACCAAAGATTGGATGCTTAATCTGAATTTTACTTGTTCTCTAGGCCATTGGATTTATATATATGTTGGAAATTGTTTTAAGATCATATTAGGCATAAATCATTTCAAAATTCAAAATTTCATGTTTTTACACTTGATATATAAATTCAAATATTTACAATTCAACATGATTAATTTAAATTCTATCTATTATACTAAATATATTAATTTATTATTTCAAATAAAATGTCTAATTGGAATCACTGTCCTACTGTATAATTCAAATGAAGATATTCTCCAAGAGACTTTTTCTTATTTTGGGCCAGCATAAGGAATTGAATTGGGTTGCAACTTCTGATACCCTACAAAAGCCAGTCACACTGGAGGACCATGCCAAAAGCCTAATTCAACATTGCCCGGACTCTCAGTATAGGGCTGATCTTGGGTCATAAAGCTGACTCAGGGCCTTGCACTAAAGGCAACCCAGTCCGGTTAACATTGTTACACAAAGGATCGAATCTCATCTAAAAATTCCAAATCTTTACATATAGTAGCAGCAAGTCATGAGATATAAGATACAAAACATACTAGTATCTAAAAATTCCTATTCGGTAACCAGCATGCAAGAAAGAAATGGGGGCTGAATATGTTTTGAAAGGACAAACCTATCAAATTCATTTGTCAATAAATTCTAGCCCAGTTGGCTAAGGCCCAAGGGTGAGGCCTTGGGACCTTTTGGTGGAATCTACTTACCATGCTTGAGGGTTAATATTCAGCATTAGGATTGTTTTTATTTATCTTGATGCTTTTGCCAGAAAAGTTTGATGCGTTCGAGTAATCATACCTGGTTTGGTTTCCGAATTTCGAATGTAAGTTAACGAAAAGCAGAGAAATTTTACACACTAACTTGTAAACTAAGTTCACTCCATTAGATACAAGATTGAGCAACATACAGCACAAGTGGGCAACACTCAAATTGATCATGGAAGAAAAACAAAGTATAAAAGATGCCACTTTGGCTCACAGAGACTATGAGGTAGCAAATTCTTTCTACTTGAATATTTGCTGTTTTTAGTTTTATGCATTATGATAACCAACCACAGCAGATGTAATGGGACGATGGCATTCGCCCAGTCTGACGAATATACTCTGCCTGAGCTGCAGTTCTTTCTGCATCTCTATTTTTCCTGGCTTCTGCTGCTGCCCTTTTTTCTTCTGATCTTTGCCTGGCCATAGAAATCTTCCTCACCATCTTTGCTTGAGCTTGGGCTCGCATTTGTTCAACTTGGACCTGAAAACAGATGGATTTTGATTGTAGTTAGAAAACATTTATACAACATTTATATAACATTCTCAGCAATTGGTTAATCACAAGGTTCACCACTTTATCAAGTTTGCCTGTAAATCACTTCGATCATGTCAAGAATTCGCCAAAGCTAGCAATGAAGTTCAGTGTTAACGAAGTTTTAGGCCTTATCAAATATCCCTGTTGCATACTCAGTCTGCTCAGCGAGAATGCAAATGAAACTAAATCTATGTTGCCATTTTCAACAGCAACTGAAATGGTGCTTTGTCATAAAAGCAATTTCGATTACTTGTAAAATCAACTTTTTTAACAGTCTTTTTCTCAACAACTCAAACAATAATGCCGAATAGACAAAATTATGTTGCAGCGATCCTGTTCTAGATGTGGACAATCAAAAAGACGTTTAAAAACCTCTATTCTCCGCATCTCTGCTTCTAGTTTTGCTTCCTGCTGACTTTCCCATGCTTGAATTTTGATTTCTTCACGTTTGTATCTGCAAGATCAAAGCATGCTTTTGTTAGATGAAAGTGAAATATGGGACAAAAAGTTAATCTAAGAGTTTTATATGTTCATGAGAATACTATTTTAAACTAAGTTCGAGAGTCTCAAGGTCATGAAGAAACCTCGCTGTGTGTTTAGATTTTTCAGCTTCCTCCCATGCAGCTGCACGATTTTCAAATTCAATCTGTTCAAGCTCCTCCATATCACTGGTTTCAACCGAAGATTTATTCTTTTCTTGATCTTCTTTACTTGCCCAAGCAGCAATATTCATCCTGCCGAGCTGGACACCTAGGGCCACAATCTCTCTTCTTGTCTTTAGTTTCAATTCTTGCTCAGTCAACTCTCTTTTGCCATTTTCAACAGCATGTTGTGTATCATCATCAGTGCTGTGCTCCACAGGTGTTGGTGCGGGTGCCCCTCTTCGAGGAGTAGATGGAATTGAAGAAGTTGGGCTGCGGAGAGGAGTCGTTGCACCCACTGGTGTAGCAGTCCTTGAAGGCTCTAGACTTGCAGCAGGGGTCATTTCTGTTCCCATGTCTCTCATGCAGACAGATCTTATAACAGGAAGAACTGCAAAGTAACATCATCAAATTACCAAGTGCAAAAATGATGCTTTGCTAAAACAGATGAAAAAGAAATAAAATACAGGGCAAGGTTCTTATACTAAATTTTACTGTTCTCCTGAATCCTCCACCCTATTTTTGCAAGTCTACAAACTAGAAGTTCTAATTACTAAGGCCATTTTCATCAATCAATATTATCCATTTTGAATATCCAACAGAACCGAAATGGTTGCTTCACAGTTGCTTATTATCAGCTTATTAGGAGGGCAAGCATCCACACAAACGTCGTTGTGTTAGCATGTAAATTACATTGGCCTTTCTGGTTTCTAGAAATATGGTGATTATGAGTGGGGGAGAAAATAATCCAGCATGGCAACAAGAAAGTCTTCCTTCTTGATTATTTTGATAATGGAGATCAAATTGCAGAGTGAACTACCAAGATGATGCATCCGCGAGAACTCACTAAATTCAAATTATGTTCTCAAAGCAGAAATATATGTTTGTAGAATAAGATATATCATAAAAGAATTTTGTCTTTGATGTCCTTTTCATGTCAACACAAAACTTCTTTGTGTGGGTAGAAGTGCTTTAAATCCATACATATATATTAAAGCAGTAGGCTTTCTTGTTCTCAACTTAAACATCAAATAAAGCACAATATAAATGCAAAATTTACCTGTTGTGTCTTCTGCTGAGCTTTTTGTGGTAGAATGTTCTCTTTGATCCACCTCCTTCAAATCCTTACTCTGAGTACACTGATCTATTAGCATATTCCCCCCATATGCTTGACTAGAAATGGATGGAGCTCCTGGGGGAATAAAAGAAAACTTCTCAATTGCCATTTGTGAAGCAGGTTGACAGAAATCTATGCGCTTGGTGTCTACTACCCGACTAATTGATGACTTAAGATCATGATTTGCTGATTCTGGAGCAACCCTCACCACATTAGTTCCCAGCATCCGACTAGCTTGGTTTTGTAAATCATTCTTCTTAGAATAATTAAGCTGCACATTTTGCTTATTCATTATCCATTTCTCTGCATCATTCCACTTTGATGGCATGGGCCTTGAAAAAGATCTTGTAAATTGATTATGTACTGATCTCTCCTTATGAAACTCAAAGCCAGATGAACTAGCATTACTATCATAATCAAGATTCTCATCTTCAAGTGATCTCATTGGGTGAACTGCACTTGAATTACCACTTTCACCCTTTGAAAATTGCTGTATTTTAACACGACCCACATTGCCATTTTCCTTTGGCAATGTCTCCTTTGGCTGGCAAGAATTCTGATAAACTTGGCTGGGGTTAACCACTGTGTCACCTGGTACACTCACAGATGCAACTTCTAAGCTGGGAGCTGCAACTGGAGACCATAGTCCAATATAAATGCTCAGAGTTCATACACAAAATACACAATTTAGAATATCGTCAGAAGTTCAAAATAGACCTAAAGTCTCAAAAGAAAAAAAGAAATTATACTGAATTAAGTTAGTTTCTACCCATTTTATGCACCATAATACCCAAATTAGACTTGGCATAAAAAAGGAGAAGGGGAAGAACAGTAAATACCACTACCTACCTTCTTCATCATTGGTGGCTAATAAACTATTCTTGACAAATTCAGTATCCTCCAGCCTTGAAGGAGATGTTCTTGAAGAATTACTGTTTGATCCACCGTTCTTTCTATTATGGTGAGGTCCCATGAGCTTCATTCTCAGTTTACTTGGAGATATTATACCAATCTGCAATTTGTAGAAACCAAATGTTCAATCCACAAATTTCCAAGAAAGACGGCAAAAATCTTTTCAAGTTTGTACCAAACATAGCAAAAAAAGCTCAAATCTTTTAAAAAAATTTACACTCCTTATCAGCCAAATTAACTGGCTTTAGAACAATCATTTTCTTTGCAAATGTACATGAAACGTTTCTCAAATTAACAAACTTAGCATATTAAAAAAAAAAAAAGAGAAATAGCTGGTGAAAAAGAAGACCTTTCAATACAAAACAAGTACAATAAAGGAAAAAAAAAAACTCCAACTTCAAATAAAAGATCACAATTTGTGAATTAAAGAAGAAAATCAAACACCAAATGATCAAAAGCCAGATCATAACAAAACTAGGTGACAAAAAAGAATGAATTACATGGCTGACATTGAAGAAAATAGAAAACATAACCTCCCAACAAAAAAGAAAAGAGAACAGAGAGTTCCCATTTCTTTGAAAGTTTCAATACCATCAAGAACAAACAAAAACAGGACAAGGGTCTTTCAATACACTTAAAAACAGAGTTTAAAAGACAAAAACTAAACCATACCTGCACTTTGTGTATTCTCTCGTACTCCATTAATCTTTATCTTTCTCTCTCACGAAAACTGTTTGGTTCTCTACAAAAAATAAAAAATAAAAAATAAAAAAGAGGAGAGGAAGCTAAAAAGAATACGTCTCTCTGTTTCTCTTTGTTTAGAAAAGCTGTTGTATTGTTGTAGCAGACAGGTCACAACTCACCGGATTGGAAGAACTGTGCCTACTGTGAATCAAAGATCCAAGCTTTAGCTTCTCTTCTTCTGCTCTCTCTTCCTACCCCACTCTGATTTCACCACGTCACCATTTGGGGGCCCAACACTCAATACATCCATGAGCCAGCCAAGAATGGTAATCGGCAATTTCCAATTTGACCAGCCGAGGAATTGCCGATTTGTAATATGTATATATATTAAAAAAAAATCACTTTTATTATTATTTTTTCCTCTGTTTTTATGGAGAGGAAATATCTAAAACTTGAATTCAAAAAAAGACAGAAAAATATAGAGAATGATTAAGGGCAGGCTTTTGAACAGTGGGGCAATGATGGAAAAAGTGGAATTTCACATTGCTCTGCATAGTAAGCTGTTCAAGTAAGTTAAACAGGTCATTATCTTACCAATCACCAAAATTTTTGTACCAAAATTATAGACCAATAAATATAAACTATACAGTGAGAGTTATTTTCTTTGCTTCAATTATCTTACCAGAAACAATAACCCCTTTTCTTACCAGATTCCACTATTTCACATTTTCACTTCCTATCTGTCTCTTACCTTGTTTCTTCTTTATTTTCATTTTGACCAATCTGCATTTTTTGCTCCATTCTAGTTATCGCTAATGAGACCTTAAATCTTATTTTTTTAGGACTAGTGAAAGTTTTTATTGTTCAGATCTATTAAATGATACTTTGAACTGTAGAGACTTTAATTTTATTATGTGTTATGAATGGCCAAGAAATTCGAAGTTCATGATATGTGATGTGTAAAACAGTTAAATTTTTTTGGGTTGAATAGGAAAAAGCCCAAAACAAAATAACAAATTAATACCCTAAGGAAAAACAAGACACCTCTTAAATTATTATAAATGAATTTCCATAAAATTCCTAAAAAAAAAATGAATGTTATTATAAATGAATTTGATTCCCATATTATAAATTAGAGTTTGAAAATATCATTAATGGTGAGTGAGTGATGTGTTAAAGTGAACTC
The DNA here is from genome assembly GCA_948193065.1 of Aleurites moluccanus. Taxonomy (NCBI): domain Eukaryota; kingdom Viridiplantae; phylum Streptophyta; class Magnoliopsida; order Malpighiales; family Euphorbiaceae; genus Aleurites; species Aleurites moluccanus. The sequence goes on from CANXYC011454045.1 coordinate 101,348, forward strand.
AATGTCATTTTCTAAGAGAAAAGAATGGTCAAAGTAGCAGGCACTTTTACTGTCTCTGGCATATGAATTTAGGTGGTGAATCTTTGTACAAAATTTAATTAAATGTCTCTCTCATATAATAATATACTGATTTTCTTTTCTTTTTTGAAGTTTAATAAATAAACTTATATTAATATGCTTTAAAGAGTAAAAAATTAAATTTAGAAAAAAAAAAAAGAAAGTAATTGAAAGTACTCTCATGTCCTTTCATCCAAAATTAGTGGGTATTGAGAGCAGTTAGGGTTAGGTTTACCCTCTCCTCTGTCAATAGCTTCTTAAAATACTGAAATTTTTCTTAACTGTGAACTGGTGGCCACTTTCATTTTTTACCTTTCCCACTTTTATCAATTTTAGTAATTTTAAATAATAATTAATGAACTAAGATTCATTTAAGTTTATTCAAATTATAATTTAAGATTAATTAACAAATTTATTTTAATATTTAATATGTGTAATTATATTGTTTTCAGTCTAATAAAAATAGTGTGAACATTGCTTTAAGTTTAATTTAAATATACAAAATATTTCAAAGAAATTTAAATATAAAAATTAGATTTGATTAAATTTTAATTGAATTTAAATTTATCGCATTTCAAAATTTTATTCTCTCTATTTTATAATAAGTATCGTATTAAAAATAATATTTTAATTTTTTTGCTTTAAAAATTAAAAATAAAATAAAATAAGTGTAATTAAATTAAAGTCAAATTTTGTATGTTATTATTACTAGTAATTCGATTCCTTTAAAGTAGTGTTTTATTGATGAATTGAGATCAACCGTCAGAGTGCTTGTATGATTTTGTTTTTCTTTGAAAATTTTTTATTTTATGTTTTTTTCAAGAAATTAATTTTCATAATTTGCACCACAAAATCCTCTCACAAAGCCAACAAATTTGGCTACGAAAAGACTAAAAGCTAAATTAGGATAGACTATTCTAAACATATATATATTAAAAGGCAAAACACATTTTGGATACTTGTATTTTTTCATTTTTTATTATCGAGCTCTTATAATTTATTTTTTTTCAATTATTTTCTTTATTTTTATATTTATAATATATTAAGATACTTATTAATTAAATTTAAAATAATTTATTTAATTTTATATTTTTAATTTTATTTTAAATTAAATTATTATATTTTAATTGAATGCGAAAAAAAAAGATAAAAAAAATAGATAAATATTATTTTAAAAATTTAAAATAATAATTAAAAATATAAATAGATAAATTTATAAAACGACAGATAAAAAAAATAAAAGGAAAAAATTTTTTAATTTTTATTTTTTGATATATTAATTTTTTTTATAAGATTTGACAGAAAAAAAAATTATATAAAATTCAGATCTCATTAATAAAAATAATAAATAAAATATGCGATAATCACGCAACTACCTTAGCCTTTAATTATGTTAAATTAAAAATATAAACTACAATAGAATAGAATTTATTAAAAAAGAAAAAGAAAATGGAATTCCTCGCAGAGGTATTTAATTAATAGAATAACAAAGGAAGTTAATATTCCATAAGTCTTCAGTCAAAGATACTTTTAGGCCAAAATGGTAACCGATCGACCACCATTACCAATGTCTTTTTTTTCTTCTTTATATTTTATTTATTATTATTTTTACAATTAATTCAATAGTGTCAGACTCTCAAAATAAATAAATAAAAGTTCATAATTCAATAATGTGACCCTTTGTATTGAACTAAATGAATATTCTCACTCCCATATAATAAATATGGAAAAAGAGAGATTGGAGTTGGACTGTCATTACACTTTTTTTTTTTTTCAATTACAAAATTTATAAATTATCTTACACTATGTTCCATAAAAAAAATACTATATATCAAAATTTTTATCATAATATAGGCTGGTTTAATTTAATTATTTATAATAATTATTAATTATTAATTATTGTTAATAATTATTAGTTGATGATTGTGACTGTTCACTTAAATAATTTTTGTAAATATTTAATAAAATTATTATTAATATATTTAATTATCATAAAAATTAATGTTTATTTTTTAATTAAATATTATTTTTTACGTAGATAATTTAATTTTTTTATTTATATAAATATGAATTATTTTAAAAAAATTTAAATTAAAATTTTTATAAATAATAAATATTTAATTATTTAATAATATCTAAAAAAATAAGTAATAATTATTAAAAAAACTAATCAAACGAATTTGATACAGCTGATAAAAATAAAAATAAAAATTAATAATTGTATAAAAAAAAAGTTATGCCTAACGCTAACATAATTTTTTAGTTAAAAAAATGTGACGTATTTTTATTGGAATCATAATTTATAATTTTTGTTATATATGAAAAAAAATAGAACATAATAGCAGTAAATATAAATTACTGTTGATTTTAAAATAGTTGCTAGGTAAAGGAATTGCAGATAAAGGTAAAAAGGTAGGTAGGAATAGGATTCATAAAATTCAGTATATAGAAATTCCTCCAGGGAAATAGAAAGCCCTTATTTCTTGTTACACTACAATATATTATTCTCCTCAGATGTTGCCAAGGCCACCCAAATCACTCTAAACTATTAAAATTAAAGAAATCAAGAAATTTCATATTAATTATTTGTTGCTATAAAATGATTTTGGGGGATTAAAAAAAATACCATATATATTTACAAATACAAAACCACCTGGAGAACATAGGAAGCCAATACTCTTATAAACAAACATGTCTACTGTCTAGGCTTTCAAAACTAACATGAAAAAATGATAAACATTTCTTTACAGGATTCCATAAACCAATTCTACCTTTTTAAAAGTAGTATATGTAATGATTTCATGAATTTGGCTTCATTGTAAAATTACATATATAATTCTTGCAATTGAACTCCTAATTTAATAGCTTATCTTCTTTATTAAATTATAAATTTTTAAAAAGTCAATGAAATTATTGAGGTTAAATTTTAAATTTTTTATATTATTAAATAAATGCAATGAAAATTTAGATATTTTAGTCTTAAATATATTTATTGAAAGGCGATTGACAACTTAAATCATATCATATTTTTTTTATAAAAATTAAAAAAAAAATATTTTTCAAACATATATATATTTTTTGCTGAAAATAATTTAAATATCGTTAAATGAAGTTCATTAATAATAAAAAAGGGGTATTATTTATTTTTTTTAAAATGAAAAATAACAAATTAATCATCCAAAGGATCAATTTTCTTATTGTTGTTTTATTGTGATTATCCCAATCCACTAACATAGTAATAATTGTATGTTAATTTCCATCAAAATGCTTTTTAGGGCTCCAAACCCAATACCCTTCTTTTCATTAAGAAAAGCTCAATTAACATTATCACTTAAAAGGACAAAACCCTAGAGGGAAAAAGAAAAAAGAAAGAAAGGGTCCCCACTCTCCCTCAATATTTACCTTTGATAAGGGTTCCAACTATTTCTCCTAGAATTTGATGGTTTTTTTTTTTTAATGTCCAAAAACATTCTTTATACATAATGTGGTATATAATTAAATAGAATTTGGAAGTGAGCCCTATCGCATGTATTGTTCTACGTTGTCAACAAATCCACGTCCTTTGTTTTTTGGTGAGTTAGGGCATGACACGTCTTCAATGGCCTTTAAATTAATGGCTTTGACCCATCTGCCCACCATATTGGCTTATTCGGCTCTTTGAATGCAGTTTAATTAACCATATATGAACATATTGACTAGCCCATTTCTTTGACCACATTACCCGCGCCACCTTAATTAATAATAATAATAATAATAATAAATAATATACTTTTGATGAAAAAGCATATTTAAAAATATGTTAGTTCAAGATAAATTTTTATATAGATTAAAATAATTCATTTATTCATTTGCAATTACAAGTTGAATGAAGTTTTTTTTTCTTTTTAAATTTATTAAAAAATAATATAGGCTTTGATAAGTTGTACCATATGAAAAATGATTTCAATCTTGTACTTTTACATTAAAATTCTGGAACTGTTGAGTACTAAAATATTTCCTTAATTGAAAAATATTTTTCATTTTATATTTTTTTAATATTAAACGAGAATACAATTCAACAACTAATGATATGGTTAGAGATCGAAACGCTGAATTTATCAGTTTACTATTATCTATATGCTTAAGTTTCTTGGATTCAGGATGTACTGTGATGGTGCTTTACAGTAACGAATGATGCCTTCTGAAAAAAAATAAAGGGATGCTGTGAAATATAAAAGAAAACTTAGCATATTTTACTATGAGTCTGTCAAGTTCGTAAGCAAGTAATGTTGAAATTTAAAGTTGGTCTAGATAGCAAAATATATTAATTCTTGGTATCATTAATTTAAATTTAATTTTTAAAATTAATATTCGGCAAAGAATTTTTAAATATATAAATTGAATGTGCAAGTGTATTTTTAAATTTACTTGAAATAAAAATCTAGCCTTAATAATTAAATATAAAAATTAATTTGTAATATTTTCATTAAACATATATAACTTTCAGTTTGGTACTTTTAAATTTTTTATAGGATTAATTATTATTTTTTCTCTATAAAATAAATAACTATATTAAATTCTCTCCAACTTTTCAAAAATATATTAAATCCCCCCTGACGAATATCCTGATATATTAATACACTATTCCGTCTAATTTTTCCTTTAATCAATCATAAAATGGTTAACAAATACTGTAAAAAAAATAGAAATACTCTTGCTCTTTATTTTTAATTAGTTACATTATATTTTTGTTTTAAAAAAATATTTTTAAGGGTTAAAAAATTTATTTTTATATTTTTGACAAATTTGAAAATAAAAAAATAAATAAAAATATTTTTTATTTTTATTTTTATTTTAAAAAATAATTTAAAAAGAAATTTAATTATTTATTCTTAAATTTTTTAATACAAATAAAAAATTTATTTTCATATTTTTGACAAATTTGAAAATAAAAAGTAAAAGTATTTTTTATTTGTTATTTTATATTTTTTAAAAATAATTTTATTTATTTTATTTTAAAAGTTGCCAAAAAATATATAAATATATTTTTTAACCTTAATTTTTTTTTTAAACAAAAATATGATGTAATTAATTAAAAATAAAGAGTAAGAGTATTTCTATTTTTTTATTACTCTTATTGATCATTTTAAAGTTGATTAATAAAAAAATTGGACGGAAGGATCTAATAGTATATTGTAATGTTCGTCAGAGAAAAATTAATATATTTTTGAAATATTAGAAAAGAATTAATATATTAAGTCATTTTAAGAGGAGAAATCGTAATTAATCCTTTTTATAATTAAATATAAAAAATTTACTTAAAAAATATTTATTTTTATTGAATAAAAGATAAACACCTTAATTACAACACACATACATGCATAAAGGAAAGCTAACACCACAAGTATCTTGTAAATTAAAATAACCCTTCTAATTATAAATATATTACACTTGTTAAATCAATTAAATACTATCTAACTATAATGCTAGAGTATAATATGAGTTGGATATGAAGTTTGGAAAGGTCTTGAGCTGGCTTAACTATAAAAAACAAATGGAATTGATCTGTCAAAAGTTTCCAGGACAAAGCTAATAAATTAATTTTAGATAGGTCAAAAATTAACCTTACCAAAAAAATTAGGTATAAATAAATTAAGTGAAATTTTTTTTATAAATTAATTATATTTTTAGTTAATTTTGAATAAGTTGAAAATTAATTTTATATAAGAAAATTAGTTTTAAAGGCCTTATTTCTTTCATTTGGATTCCCTTTCTTAAGCAAGAAAACAAGGAAAGGCAAAAACAATCAATGCCAAAGAGAAATTAAAGAAGTAATTAGATTAATCGCGTGTTTATCTTATAATATAAAATATTAAGTATTTATGTTTTAAAAAAAATATTAAGGATTTAAATTCTAATATCTCCTATCTCTTTTAAAAAAATTATGATGTATAAAAAGTGAGAAAAATTATTATAATATACTTTTTTTTTAAATTAAATTTAGTCCAATATGGATTTCACCCAATATTATACACAACTTTAATTAATTAGGGCTACAAAAGATGTTGATTTTAAAAACCTTGAAATTCATCCTAAAAAAAGAAGATAAAAGTTATAAGAACACTAGAAGTTTGATCTCTTAATTTGGAAAAATTAAAATGCTCTTCTTGTTCTTTTGGGGTCAATTATTCCTAATTTTTCTTGCTTGCATCACATTATTATTTACGTCTTACTTAAATTTTCCTCCCACTCCGTTCTGTCCCTCAAAAGAATTCAAACTTCTAACAACTACAAAGAATTTAAGGACTCTATATCTTAGACCAAGTAACAAATGGGTCTTCACGGCTCTCATTGAAGCTTTAGATTTTGCTACAGAATTTCACCCCAAATAGAAGGGAAAAAGAAATGTGGGGCATGTGTAATAGAAACAATATTATGGACTCGTTAAAAAACATGGACTTTGAATATGCAATGGATTCTCTCTATATAAAATATTTTAGCTTTCTCAAATGGGTCCCTTGGAACTATTACCTTCCCTCCAACTCTTTGAAACTTTTGATATGCAAAGTCACCTTTCTTTCTTTTTTCCTTTGCTCAATTAATGTGTTTATACTTGTTTAGCTTTATGGTCAATGATGTTGTATACACTTTTGGAAGGATATAATGTTAGATAGAGAGTTGTTAAAGGTGACAATCCAAAATTTTTAATTATTCTCGATGTGGGTCATGCTTTTGTAATTTTATAGTTAATTTTCAAGTTTCTATGATATAAAATCTTAATCTTTAATTAATACTTGCAAACTAATTAAGGTATTATTTTAATTAATATTTGAAAATAGTTAGATTTATACGTGAGTTATATCACATAATTTAATTTATAAATAAAATTATGGATTGAATTAATTGTTAAAAAAAAATTAATATTTGTTAAGCCAGATTTGGTCATTAACATGCTTATAGCTGAAGTACATGTTAAGAAGAGTTGTTGAGAAGTTTCATTATGATGTGTGTGGGTCATGAGAGTATTATTAGGGTTTAGAGCTAATACTCACCCATTTAAAAAGTTGGGCTCTTGGTGCTTAAATTAAGTAAGGTAGGGTTATTATGATTGAAAGTTAATTGGCATATTGTGTCATTGGATCAACGAAGCAATATTATCCAATTAGTCTGTTTAAAAGGTCTATTATTCTTTGGATGAATGTTATATTTATTCTGAAATTAAATTCTTTTCATCAGCTAATAATAATAATAATTATGTCTATATATATATATATATATATATAGTCATAATTTCATAATTTCATTTAAAAAGAAATTCCTCGTTCAAATCTCCATCATTTGATTATAATAAAATATAAATTAAAATTTTAAACTTAATTATTTGTATGGTTTCTTTCTGAAATTGTTAATCTCTTTTAATCATTCCTCTCTTTTTGTTAATATGTTTTATTTTATGATTTTTTTTAATAAAATATAATAATTAAGTAGTCATTTCAGATATAAATAAATTAATATAAAAATAAGTTATTAAAAAAAATAATTTATATAATTATATTTTATTATAATTATTATCATTCAAAATGATACATATGAATTTTTATTTTTTATTCAATATTTTTAAGATACTCATTAGAAAAATCGTTTATTTTCTCGGGTTATAATGTTAAATATCTACTTTCTAAAATTAAATCAATTAACTGGAAAGAACTTGATTATACAGCTCAAGAATTTGAAGAATGTTTTTCATTTATCCATCTTTGGTTGGAATTTACTAGACAAAAGCCCAAATCTGCGACATTGTCCCTAGACAAACTTGAACCAATACAAAATTAAAGTGCAAAATAACTATAAAATACTAGTAGAATTATAAAATATTTATCAACACTCTGACATTCTCATATTATATAAATCCCATATCCCATTAAACATTTGCCATTTACCACATTTCAAGTCCATTGAAATTTTCCAATCTTTTTCTTATGCTTCACCTTAACTGTATATTACTTGTCACTGTACTACTTGAGTATCATTCTCTTTTTTTTTTTTTCAGTACTAATAATAATTTTTATAAGTATAGATATACCTTGATTTTACATGACAAGAGTACATACATTATGGTACTTGAATTATGATTTTCTTTTTATTAACAAAAACATAGAAACCTTGGATTATGTTTTTTTTAGGAAAGAAAACTTAAGAAAATAAAGAAATCTTAGGAATCCTAACTTAATTGGTAAAAAAAAAAAAAAAAATGTAAAAAAGAGAGTTCATTCATGGACCGAAATTCGTGGGCCGATGCCATATCGCTCGAGTTTGGTTCTCATCAAACGACAAGTCACTCGTTCGGTCCTTGGACGACCACGACAAAATTGAGTAGTCATTCAGTTTTTAGTCTTGCTTCAAAATTCAAACGACAGATCGGTTTATCAAACGCGACAAAACCATAAAGTCTATGGATCACTAGTAGCAAATGTGTCCACAAAGAAAATTACAAATTTTTGTTTGATTGGTAAGAAACGGCAAGAAAAGAAAGGAAGTAGTAACTATACATATTTTGTATAATAGATTAATATAAAAACAAAAAAAATTATGTATCAAGATTCTAATTTGCACTGATGGATGAAAGATTGTGGTGATTTAGATAAAAAAATAAATTTTATTAATTTATAGAAAAATTTTCATATGATCTATTTAAATTGATTTTTTTATAAAATAAAATTCTCAATCTATTCAAAATTAATTTCTTGGTTTCTTTCATTTTCACACCAAAACTGCTAAACAATTGTTCTTTATCATTTCCAATTCTTCACTAATGATTTTTAATTTAGTGGTACTGTATACAGTTGTTTCTAAGGTTAAGATGTAGTAATTTCGAACTTAGATGAAATCTATTAAAGTATACACAAGAAGTATGCCAAAACTGTATATTTAAGACTCATCACTTACTGAACAATATATTAATTACATTGGAACATTAATTTGTGCAGAAATTAAAGGGTATGATATAGTATCAATCTTGCATAATTACCTGACCTTTTTCTTTGCTAGTTTCTCCATTTTGTAACATGTAATTATTAGGAGAAAGATGTAATTGGTAGTTTAATACATTATTATCACTACTAACAAAAACTACCCTAAAAATGTCATACTTAATATCAAGAGAAAAACGTTCAAGATATGGAAGAATTGTCCTTCTATGGTCAGAATTTATGATCCATGAGTAACAAAACTGCAGAGATTTCCAGGCATAAAGACATAACACTCTTGGCATAACCTGGCAATTCAGGCACACTCCTGCATTTGCACCTTCCATTTTCAAGAAATGAGACTTAAATAGAGCTAAATTGGCATAAGATAGATCATTCATGTCACCGGATAATCGTGGCACTATAATGTTCATTGAAATTGTATCTCCGGTAGAAAATTTCGCAGCTGAGGTGCCATCTTTTGATTCTCCCGCGTATGCATCAAAGAATCCATGTTCAGTCAAGATTGCCATGCTTGATGTATTTGTTAACATTGATAGCTAGTGAAGGAAAAAATAAAATACATTTAAGTAACTTAATTTAGTAATCGAGTACTTGTCTTAAACTGAATAATATAACTTACAAGGGTTTCGATTAACAACTCTTTGTTTTCACTATATTTCTTCATCCATGCTCCATACCATATGATCTGAAAGGAAAATTACATATAGTAATTAAACTAATTATAATGATAATCTATAAATTAATTAAACCTAGGAACCAGTAATTGACATTTTTACATAAAAATTAGGGTTCTTACCGTATTTCCATGGATGCTTTGAAATATGGAACTATGAACACAACCAAGACTCTCAGTGCTTCCAGAAAAGTGCTTAAGGGTTTCCACAAATTCATCAACTAAGACTACTGTAGGCCTGAACACAAAAAAGCTTATGTCCAAATTCCTGTTGTTAAAAGGCACAAAGCATGCCATTATTATACTTAATTTGTTTTTGTCTCTTGAAATTAATCAAGATCAAGAGACAGCAATTAATAAAGGCTAAAAGGGTATTTATTATTTAGATGGATGGAGGCTTTATTAAAAAGGAAAGAAAGAAGAATTGAAATGGTAATAGCAAATTATTTACCCTAAAATAGAGCTTTTTAAAATCCAGCGAGTTTTCTTTGGAGACTTTGGAAATGGACATTATATTAGTCTTTTGCTTTGACTGTTTCTAGATGTTTACACAATCAATTACAACAGTAGAACATTCAAACCTTCTTTATTTTTTATTTTTTTGTAAATATTAGAAATTATTCTTGAATCATTATTTTACTTTGGTGACATCGTAACCCACCCTCCACTCCTTAAGCTAACTTTCTTTTTCTATTTAATTTCCTTTCTTTAACCCTGCCAGATGATTGGACCAAGCACTTCAATTTTTTTTTTGAGGAAATAATGATAACCACATATATATTAACCTTTTACCAATCATACAGAGTCTATCTTTTTGTCTAATTAAAGATAGGGCGAATAATGATAATGGGTATCAGTAGTGTGAATAAATATCCGTTAAAAATGAAAACATTTTTCAAGTTGATGAAATAGATAGCTAACTCGCACACAAATTAGTCCCAAACTACAATTTAACGCCCAAGTTTTGTCATCATTATATTGGGACAAAAAAAGTGGAGGTTTAGTCCAGCGCATGGGTGGAATATATAAATATATGAATTCTCAAAGGTAATCTACAGGGGGTAGTTAACATAAGTCGGGGTTTGACCACGAGAGGCACCCTGGCCGTCAATATCTGGGATCAAAAGATTCTGGATATTATTGATTATTAGTATATTGTAAAAACTTGTCTTTTGTATAGCAAATGTCTTTAGATGTTATCCACAATGTTTGCTGTATAATAATATAAATATAAAGAGAAATTCTATCTAATGAAAAAAAAAAAGTTCCAGTAGCATACGTTATAATTAAAAACATATTAAGTCTCGATCAGCCATACACGACCGCAGAAAAAGTCCACAATTTACGCCCTTTGTTGTGCTGGGTCAAGCTCTGAAGCTCATCCATTAATCCATGCTATTACTGCCAATTTTATAATAATTACATGAAAATTTTCATGTATTTGTAACGAAGTTCCATTTTGACACGTAGTTGACCAATTGATCTTTATTCGTTGCTCGGATAATAGGACTAGAAGAGAAGCATTTATTTATACATCTTAAAAGGACAATTGATGTGGTCACAGCAAAATCGTTGTTGCAGGATACGTTGGAATCGGTACAAAGATCTGATACACATAATAACAGAAATAAATCAATTAACAGCCAGAGCCAGATTGGTCCACCACACCAATCTCCTTAGGCTGGGCCAGAGGCCATCTCGAGTCGCACCTTTTACACGTCTTTAAGTTTTGGGGTCAAGCCGTGCCATCAGGGACCATGATTATATTATATATCTTAATTTTTAGGATTTTTTTAAAAAATATAGAAAAAAATAAAAAATATTTTATTTTTAATTTTTTTTTTCCAAAAATATTACATACTTAAAAATATTTTTTTAAAAATACTGCATATCTAAAAATATTTTTTTTTTTAAAATACGAGGTATACCAAAAATATGTTAAACATATATCAAACATATATCAAAAAATAGTAAAAATAAAAAAAAAACAACCATAAAATTAAAAAAAAAAAGTCAAAACAGTATATTTATATAATATTCTCTAATTTTTAAACAATTATTAATCAGAGCAATAATCACCTTATTAGTTAGTCTTATCCACGCATTTCCCAAAAAATAAAATAGGCTGGAAATAAGGTCATTTTCACATAATGTTGTTAATTGTATAAATTAAGGGATGAGTTAAAAAAAATAATCATAATAAATTGTTTCCACCATTCAACTAAGCTGTGCTCAAGCTATAAATAGTTTTCACCTTGTTTATCCCTCCCAACAGAATGGGATGGAAATTATGTCATCCATCTTGCAATGATTGATGAATCATATCTCAACCTGCATACGAAGTGCTAAAGTCAAGGAAACAAATAAAATAACATTGAAACATCCAAAATCCTATTTTATTTTTCTCATTTCTAACATTACACGTTAACATATTACATCAAATAACTAAAGACGAATCTGCTATATTCATCCATGCAATGCACATGCCAATCTTTCTGCTTCCGATTTGATAGATGCACTCAATGGCTTCCTCAACAATGGGCACTCAAGGTCACAGAATATACTGTATGTTTATCATTATTCACAGAGAAACATTATTATATTCATGCATTGCATGCAGTCATGATACTGATGCGAAAGAATCATGGCTACACAGATTAGATGCATATATTCAAAAATGAGCTGTTGGCTTTGAGAGAGAGAGAGAGAGAGAGAGAGAGAGAGAGAGATTGGGGTGGGGGGTAGCGTAACGTTGTACATAAAATCAGGGACAGAACTAGAATTATATCTTTGGAGGGCTAAACTAAAAAGCAATAAACCCTAATCTATCAAACTGTAATTTCACATATACATGTACATTTCATGCTCAGATAGATATAGATATAGTGTTAGATCAATTATCTTTAAAAGAAAGGAAAAAAATGCAGCACCATTATAATTTGATGACAGCAGACCACTTAGTAGATTCTTGGAGGGATACAATAGTCAAACGAAAAAGAAGAAGTGAAACAAAAATTGCAGTATATGCTGCCAATTTGCACCTGCAAAGCTGTTTATTTTAGCTAAAACAACAACTTCATACATGGGCTTTTGGCAAAACAAAGGAAGAAAAGAAAAGAAAAATTACAATTTATTGTAGGGGGCTATTTGTATTCTTAAGGGGAGCTCATGTGAAAAAAAATATATATATATATATATTTGGGGTTTTTTGTGGGCTTTGGGGGGCGGTGGCCCCTGCATTACAGCAGAAAGTTCTGCCCCTGTATAGAATGTTACTATAGTGTTCTAATTGATTTGATAGTATGCTTTAATTTCTTAGGACACTAGTTTACCTTATCATAAGTCGATAGGAACTCTCATACCATCATGTGCAAGCTGCACTGGTATTCCTTCCCTGCTTAACAATGACAAAGGATGTAAGCATCTTATTCTTTGCTCCATGATTAATAAAGAAAAAGATTACAGATGAAATAAAATATAAGTAAATTATATACCTTTTAGACCATTCTGCTAGGAAATCATTGTCCTTGTGATGATCAAACTCATGAGTCATTCCAATTAAAAGAGCCTGTTTTGGACATAAACTCTTCACAGCTTCAAGGGTCTGCATGTTTATAAGTATGAGTGACTGCACATTCCAGAAAAGATAGAACAACGAAGGACTGAAACAAACCTGAGGAAAGCAAAAGTGGGTATTGTGGGAGCCACTCTGTAGAGAGGAGGCAAGCAGAAGATTAGTTATTCATGGAAATTATCAAAAAGAGAAAGGCAGAATGGCATCAGATAATCGCCAAAACTTGTGTTGTCAGTGTCATAAAGGGAGGACAAATAGAAGGAGGTTTCTCAAGTATAAAAAAGGACCTATACAGTTTGGTCGAGACCCCCTACATTCATTGATCAAAAGATGATATATATGTCAGAGAGTGATGCTTACCTGAAAAATCAAATAGATTATCCTTAAATTCTATTCAAGCTATAGCTGTCTCAGTAAAAAAAAAAATTATCAAGCAATAACCATGCTTGCATAGAACACATAGAATTTGAATGCCAGATAACTCTGGTTAAAAAATTCTTGCAGTAGCCATTGTCAATGATGATGATTTATATTTCAGTCATATCATATCCTTTTTCATTTTATCACAAAAGGGCTGCAAAAATGAATATCTGCATAATGTTTGGGAAAATGTCAGTAATAAACCTGGTGATACATGTTTTGTTCAAGAATGAATGCTAATATTCTGAATAGATGGCCCATTAATATATTTATTCGAGTGAATTGGACTGATTGTTCTCTTATATTGATTCAATTTAAGGCTTGAACTTTTATTAGCGCCATTAGTTGTATGATTGTAGGTCTAGAGTGTTGGACAGAGGTTAAATTGGATCCATTGAGTGTGAGGAGGAACAGATACCATTTTACACATGAACCATTCCTATTAGTAAATCAGTATTCCACATACACCCTGCTGACACTACATTTATGTGCGACACAATGCATGATTTTAGCTTTGAGTTTGATTTTTCCATTTCCTGGTTTCTCACTGCCACCCTACTGACACTGCATTTCAGACATCTCTCTTTATAGTTTTCTGTGTTCTGCAAGCTATTTGTCTGGTCATAATTCAGTTTATTTTTTATATACATTTTTGGCATTTTTTTTTGCATCAAAGTGGTTATTCTTCCATCCTTGGACTTGGTAGTGTCCATTTAGCATTTCATTTGATATCATTATTATACAGATTGGATACCATCTAGCCATCTACATTAATAGAACTTCTACATCAATAAAACTCAGGTACTTGAGATAAAAAATGCAACCATTGCTGCACTTATGCCAGTTTGCATACTTATAGCTAATGGCTTACTTTAGTGGACAATGCATATTATACATTTATGTTCACATGTCCGCGTACGTTTATTTTCAGGTTTCTGATGCATATTCTGCAGATTTTATGTTAACATGCATACAAATGGATGAGTCAACATAATGGGAACTTTTATTGGACCTCTAATCATTGCACTGCTCAAGAATTCCCTTTCCATAGAAACTACGGAGGAATAGTCAAGAAAGTAAAAGTAAACATTTTTTTGGTGACTGACCTTGTACAAAGTGTCTAAGATAAGAAGATCCAACTGCCCAGCCCCAGCTTTCGAAATCACTGCAAGAAACATGATTCTTCAAATGAGAAAAAAAAATCTATTAACAATGTGATAGATATCCAAAAACAATCCTCTCTTAATCATATTCACAAACACTATCAATCTTTCTCGCCAATAGAATGAATCAATCTCTTTTTGTTTCAAAGGAACTAGAAACCTCAAAACAAGTGGAAAAGGTGGAAAATATTCATAAAAATTTATTTTCATGAGAAAGATGAACCAGAGTATGAACAGAGTAAGACTTACCATACTCTGTACTTGCAGGGAAACGTGAAACATCAGATATATAAGCTACTCTAATTTTTTCACCAAAGAGAAAACCCAGACAAATATAATCTTCTCCATGCATAACCTAAATTATGAAACCAATATAAGAACCAAATATAGAAGTATTATGTGCTTTCTCTGTGCAGGGGCGGAACTAGACTACAAGAGTTGGAGGACTAAAAATAATCATGGACAAAAAAAATTCAAGTTATAAAGTTAATATAAAAAATTTTAAAATTTTAAGTATTATTATTATATTGTAAAATATTTATTTATACAGAGATATAATAATACATTAATGACAAATAAAACCTTAAAATTTAAGGCAATTTATATAATATTTTAAGAAAAAATTATGAAATAAACATGTAATAGATAAATTTTCAAATTTTTTGGGGCTAAATGTATATAATTTAAAAATATATAGACTAAGACAAAAATTTTAAAATTTTGAGGGGGGGCCAATATGATATATTTTAAAAATATATAGGTATAAATATTAATTTTGGGAAGCTTGGGGGTGCAAGTAGGATCGCCCCTGTCTCTGTGTGTGTTTATATGACATTATCTTTCAAGAGAGATTCAGAACAAGTAACTGGCAAAGGCACAAATTGTACGCCTGATGCAACAAATGGTCTCTGACAGTCTTCCTCAATTATTTGCCAATCCAGCTGTGCCACCCGTCTTATTTCTTGACCTTCCTTTAATTTTTTCTTTATTAGGTAAGGAAATTTCACTGCAATGCTGTTTTCAGAGATAAAACAAGTGTTGATAAATCAAAGTAATGCCATAAGTTAGATTACTGTTAACAGAAAACAGTAATAATAAATAAGAAAAAAAAAATGCACAGAATGCTAGATGCTTAAGTTCTGTGGTAAGGATCTACATAAGACATTGCTTTGTTGTTCTATAAATCTGATAATTATCAAAAATCAGCAGAGTCTGGCAATATCTTTACAATTCAGGTATAAGGGTGGTGATCAAATTGTGCAGATTTACTCATTCACATTACTCCAGAAACAATGGAATTGCAGATGGTAAAAATAAACATCCAAGGAACTTCAAATTTTAATAAGTGGTCTTGTGTAAGCCAACTCAAATTCAAGCAACAGTAGTGAATGCATGCTACCTCAAAGGTAGGCATGTTAAATTTCAAACTTTTAACAGTGGAAAATTAAGCTTAACTACATCAAACAGGAGATAAGAATTGTCTGAGACTTGGCGAAGAAAAGTTTTATCCAAGCAAAACAAAGTAATAAGCCTCAACTCCATCTTAACATCCTTTTACAGATAGTAGATGTAAGAGAGTTGAATTCCTTATCCACTTTTAATTTATCCTTTCCTTTCACCTTTTCAGTGTGCATTTTAGTTGTATGGAACAATAGCTCCTTGGACTCCAACCAAGGAAAGAGTAGAAAAAAAAAAGAAAAAAGTACTACATCTCATTGAGCTCTTCCTCTCCAATACCAAGTGCAAATTTTTAGTGATATTAAGTTCAAAGGAATCCGTACACAGGTCCAATTTTTTATTCTTCTAATAAATTTCAATAGTTTCAGGCCCACTGGTATGTACATATTTGGAGATCCTTATCTGGTTAATTTAAATACACACCTGACAAGTTGCGCAAAGCTTCAATGTGCTTAACTCCTCCTAGGTCATTTATCATCATAGTTCGAAGGACAATCTTTATAATCAACAGAACTTTAAAGTAATAATGTATTAGGGATTTTGATTGATGATAAACTTGAAACATCTTGTTATATAATAATCTTTTTAAGTTTTAGCCCTAAGACTATTTGTTTTGTGGAAAATATTTATAAGGGAACCATTTTATGACAAAATGATCTGATTTTCTATTGTTCGATTGCAATCTTGAAAATTAATTAAGAATTATCATTATTTAAGTTTGGAGTACAATGGAAAATATTAATATTCTTTCAACATATGAGATCATGAAAATGTTTGGACCTACAAGAACTTCATATTCTCTACTTACAATTGAATAAGAGAGAAAATTAGGCCAAGAAAGGTAAATTTTTGCCCAGTCACAAGTGACTGATAGCAGCCACTGATGGCTTTGAATGATTGCCAGTTGTCAATAGACTACTGGATAGGTGCCTATATGGTTCCTTTATAGGTTCCTTGCCTTCCCATTTCATATATTTGTGAAACTGCACTTCTTGTTTTAAAAATACGAAATAATGTAAGAAAATAGATTTTTGGTGAAACAGAGACTATTTATAATTGCAGATTTCATGACCACTAAATCATAAGCAGAACAAGCATCAGATGGCCATAGTTATTACACATCATATTCTGACAATGAGAGAGTTTAAAATGTTGATAAATCAACTTGTTGAAATCTGTATGCATATAGCTGAACAGGAAATAAAAGGTACCTATTCATGGAAGATTGACTTAGGTAAATGGCTGTTGGATCAATATCATTTGTAGGACTAAAAGGTTGCACAGCACGTATATCATCAAGACCAAGAACTGCATCAGCATGTTCATGAGTCAAAATAATCTGTAATACGAACAAAAATTAGTACTAATACTACCAGAGGTATAAGAGTCCAATTATGAAACAAAATGAGAAATAATAGAACATTCAATGGAAGAAGCATGCATCATAAATCCAAGATCATGTAAAATAAATTCCTCCTAAAAATTATATTTCATGGGAATTGATAAACATCTATGGAAATGATAAACTCATTTTAACCTCATTGCTCAAAATGAAAAAGAAAAAGCCTGGCATGCAAATCACAAAGCAGTCACTCAAGAAAGTTATGATTCTCTAAAAGGCAAACTATCAACATATATGGATATGTGTGTCTACAGAAACACGCTTCACATATTTTTCACGAGACAATTGTAGTTAATAAGCAGAAGATGGGTAGTGTATGATAATTTATGCAGACAGTTATCATAATAATATTGTCTTGCTAGCTCACCTCATCAACCACAGCTACCTAAGAAACTCCCTAGTTTTGGTGAGCTTTTTCTTGAGAAAGTTTTCCTTTAATAACCTTCATGCTGACCTAGGAGAAATTATATCAAGAGAATTTCATGCTATTTGGCTCTTTGTTATTGAGAATAATTCTCAAGCCATGTAGAGATTGCTTTGCACTTCACAGATGGATTTCCCCCATGGTTTAGAAAAGCATTCAATTTGATATTTTTACTAATTATTCAATTATGTAAGGAAATGTAGTGGCTGCCAGTGGTCTTTAGGAGACAGCTGAACATGCTACTTAAAAGGATATGACTGATTGTCAACCAGTTTCTCGTGAAATGATGAATTATCTAGCAAAGACAAAATATTAGCTACATTCAATTGCAGAAAAATGATCTATAGTATTATCCAAAAGTGATTTCCCCTCTTATGTTTCTTCACAAAAGGAGTTTCTTTCCTCTCCCAGTCTATTATTTTGTTTATGAAATTCTAAAATCAAAAGGCTGGAACAAACTCAACGAAGCTTCCAGAATTATTATTCCTTTCATAGTCCACTTCATCAAGGATAAAAATCTAAACTCAACTCAACTAATTTTTGTCCCAAATTAATTGGGATCTGTTATATGGATTCTTCTTTTTCATTTCAAACGCTCATAGGTTAAGTCAACAGAAAGATTTAGAGTAACTAAGTCATCCTTAATCATTCTCCCCCAAGTTAGTTTAGGTCTATCTCTACCTTTTTTCTTAATATCTAGCTTAATATGGTCTATTCTTCTAACCGGTGCATTGCTAGGCCTACGACTCACTTGTCCAAATCATCTCAACCTATTTTCTCTAAATTTATCTTCAATGCTAGCTACTCAAACTTTTTCTCTAATACATTCATTAATCTATGATAAATAATAATATTAACTAACATTTCTCCCCATCTTGACATTGTCATTAATCTTTACCTTCTACCATAAACTTGAACTCCGTCCATTGTTATAATGAGACCCAAAACACAACGTAACAAATCAACAATATCTTTTCAACATCAATCAAATTCCTTGGAAATACATGCATAAATAGCTACTTATCCTTCAAGTTTGAGAAAATGGTTTCAACTATGGCAGAAAGTTTAGGTTGATATGCTTATGCAAATCATTAATTTCAGCAATGAAGAAGAAAGATAACTCACTGAATCCACACGAGGAATCTTGTGGAAAGTAAACCACCTAAGTACTTGCTCTCTGAAAGTCTTCCCAACATCAATCAATATATAGCTGTGTTTCTCATCACTCTGGCAGTAATCAATGAGCAGAGATGTATTGCACCTATACATATTAAAAAATAAAAATAAATATCCAAACGTTTTTGTTTTTTTTTTCCTAAATTAAATTGTCTTAGGAACGAAACACGAAATAAATTAACATATCTGATTGAAACTATATATATACAGATGTTATTGAAATTAAAATGTTAAAATAGGAAAGCGAACCTATAGTTAGGGTTTTCCTCCGGTGGAATCGAGAGTGACTGGGAACAAACATGGCAAGGCGGATCCGACGGCTGGAGCAGGCACATTGCATTAGGGACAGCACTGGAGCAGCCCGTACCGAGAAAAATGAGAGCCGATCTAACATCGGCATCGTGATTAGGAACCGATGATGAAAAACTGTGAGCGACGCCGTTTACCAGATTATGAGACTCCATTGCAAAAATTCTGTGAGTTAATGTGAAAGCAGTTACAGGGCTGTAGAGAAAGAGACAGAGAGAGAACTGATGAGTCGCTTACAGAGAACGTTGAGAGGAATCTTTGCGATTCGGAGTTGGGGAATATATTGGGAGATCTAGCCCGCGAAATTAAACGGTTATGGCAGTTGGTGATGGTTGTTCTGTTCACGTAACACGGAGCTAATTTCTAGACCTAATATATCCTCACACCGTCCAAAATTAATTAATTTTAACTATTAATCAAAATATGCATACTTTTTTTTTATATATATTTCTTATCAAATATTAAAGGAATTAAATTACTAACACATTAATCAACAATAAAATTTTAATTTTTTATTAAAATAATAAAATTTTATTAATTTTAATATTTAATATTAAGAAATTAAATAAGAATTATTTCTAAGATAATTATTTACTGATATTAAGGAAGTAATTTTTATAAAAAAAATATTAAATAAAATTATAATTATAATTAAATTAATTATTTTTTTATTTTTGTAAAAATAAAAATATATATTTTTTGATAGAGAGAATATATATCATTAAACAAAAATTTAAAACAGATGTTAAATGTTTTATTTTTTTTATAAATCAAATTTATTTTAAAATTAATTTTTAATTAATATATATTTTTTAATAATAACCTTAAAGATAATACAAAATAAATCTTAAAATTATAAATATATTATTGTCAATTTTCAAGTGATAATTATAAACTTATCACTTAAATGATAGTAATTATAATGAAATATCTATTAAAATTTTTATTTTTCTAATTTATTTATTTATATTTAGAAAAATCTTATTATTATCATCATTTCATATGTCAAATAAAATTATTATACTTTTAAGTAAATATATTATTTCCTAAAGTTTCCTGAATTTTGAGAAATTTCAACGTCTTGTAATTTTTGCATAAGATAATTAATTTGAATACTCATTCAATAGCAACAGTAATTTCGCAAATAGTGAAAAATGAAAATCATGAAAAATTGAAGTTTTTCTAAAAAATAAAAACTGAAGACAGACAGAGTAGTGAAAACAGGGACCCAAACGACAAATGGTGAAAAATAAATAAGAGTCTCAAAAAATATTAACCGAGCAATACTCCAAAATTAAAGAAACGACGTTTATTTTTCTCTTAAAACTTCACACCCGAAAAATGATGAAAATAAACGGAATAACCAAAAATAAAAAACGACTTCCAAAATTAAAGAAACGGTATCTAGTATTTAAGGGCAAACCAGAAACGACCAATGGAAAGGAACGGCCGTTTTAGTACCAAGAGTAAAACGTCGTTAAGACCAAAAAAGAAGGTTGTGATCTAGGATAAATTATTAAATGGATCTACTTTACCGAGTAGGATTATAAATAAATTAACAGTAATTAAATATTATTAATTAATAATTATTTATGAAATTAATATAATAATTAATTTTATAAATTTTAAAATTTATATTATAATTAATATTTTAATATATTAAATTATTATTGATTAATTCGTAATTTTATATTATAAAACTTGATAATTTCTCGCGATCTAACGGTGATTGGCTAAGGGAGCGACAGAGAGAGATTTCAGGTGAGTAAAAGTTTCAATTTTTCAATATGCATATTATTATAGCTTATCTTCAAACAATTCCTCTATTCCTAAAATCCATTGAAGAGTTTGAGAAAGCAAGTTTCACGTTTTCTAGTTCAAAATAAACCCAAATTCTTATTCTTCATCATCTTCAATGGCTTTTCTTTGTCCCATTCATCGTCTTCATTTGGGTCCTTCAAGAAGCCATATCAATTATGGCCAAATTCCCCAAAGCTTATCAGAATTGCACCATTTGTTATCTTTCAACCAATATCTAGACTTTCAGGTCCAATTCCTCTAAGCACGTCTTCAATCACATTTATTTTGGGATATGTGAATTTGTCAAACAATAACTTGACAGGCAGAAGATCACTTTTAATTGGGAATTCAGGTCTCTGTGTAGGTTCCATTGCTTTTAAGTGTATATGATGATTCAGATGGTGGAGTGAATGCCACATGAGGCAGACAATGGTAATGACTTGATTGAAAAGGTCTTTTCCCTAATTTGAAGAGCTTTTTATCCATTCAAGTCCGAGTGGCTGGTAAATTTCCAAATTGATTGGGTCAGCTTAAAAACCTCAACACGATTTGAGCCGAAACTTGATTTAGGAAAAATTTTCAGAATTTCTCTGTACTCGGGATTAAATCTAAAAAGCTAAATGGTAGTCTTCCTAATAGCTTAGGACACCTGTCTGAGTTGGACTCTGTCAGGTTAATATGGTGGACTAAGCTAAAAGGATGCTCCAGAATACACAAGCACTGCTGCAAGCCAAACACTATCATATGCAGCATTGTAAAACTGGAACCTCTTGGAGGCATTGGAGAGATGGACATGATTAAGAGTAGTGAACCCCAAATGCCATTGATTTATTACATAGGGGAAAGCTGTTTGAGGCTCCTGATGTGGGGAGGCAGATAGTCAGAAAGAGTTTTTTTTTTTTTCCCTTTTTTCCTCTCTGCCGGTATAGAAACATGAAGGAGGCAAAATAAGTTCATGGTGGAGTTCTTGAACAAGTATGAGACGTGCTTTCATGCAGCAAATTTTACTCTCATTCATGGATTTTCCAGAATGATAGTATATATTAAAGCCGCCTTTAATTTCTATGTTCCGTGACATGTATTTAAACAACAAATATCATGATGAAGCCACTTATTAGATGTTGATAATTGATGCAATAAGAAAAAAATGGAAGCACGGACGAGGCTACTGAAGTTAAGATACTTTGGAAGCGATTAGACCCTACATGTTTGACTTATAGAACTGGGACCCCTTGGTATTAAAAATGGGCAAGTGAAAAATTAGTTAAAAGTATTAGGCAATGTTTTCATGAAAAAGGTGCAGAACAATCTATGATCAACTCTTATGCAAATTCTCTTAGAACAGCCCCTGTGAAATGTTTGGTAGATTAGCTATTTGGCCTTTTAGCATCTGGAAATTTTGCTCGATTTCATGTCCAGATAAAATAGCTCCCAGCCCACCCACCAATTATGTTTCTCAAAGCCAAAAACGACTATGGCTACAAAACTGTGTCATGCTGTATCTCGTAACTCGGGGACTTGATTTTGTAGGTAGGATGTCAAATTGGATCAGAGGGTTTTGCTCTTTTCTTCAGCTCCAAAAAAACTGATTAGTTATATCCAAATTTAGAACCTGTCAAATTACAAGTAATAGTTATTTTTTCAAGTATTAGTTCCATGCAACTTTAACTTAATATGAAGGCATGTTGGAAAAGATTTTAACAGCTGCATCATCACTTCTAATTCCCCTGTAAAATACTGATGACACGATTTTCATTATTAGTGAAGCTTAGGAATATGCATGGTTGGGATATGAAATATTGGTGTTAATGTTTCACTGCATTGTCTCTCCTATTTTCCCTGTAAAATACTGGATCACAAGTCTCATTAATAATTGAAAAACTCAATATATTATTAATGAAATAAACATATTGAGAAAGATCATTTAATTGCTTTTTTTCCATCTTTCTTCATCTGTTATAGTCTTTGATATTACAAATTTTGAAAATATGCAACTCAAATTCATCTTTTACTCTATCAGGCATTGTACCCATTGCAAAATCGATATACTGGTTAATTCTTTTCAAATTAAATATAACTTGTGATACCCTCTTTGCTTTTGGTTATTGGTCTACGGTGAGGGACAAAATTATACAAAATGATACTTCTTTTCAGATGGCTAATTGTCACCTACTGTTTAGTTGAGTGTAATTGAACTTGATGACACAGACAGAATTATATAATTATCAACAACTGTTTTTTACCATTATGATAGTGTTGATTGTGACCATCACATTTTGGTTGTTAACAAAATAACACAGCTACACTGTGACTGTGATTTAAAACCTTGAATTGAACTTGGTTATGCAGTATTTGAGCTATATTTGCCTGGTCAGGAAGCTACCAATAGTCTGGAAAACGAAGGTTGGAGAATCTTGCTGTAAAGTTGATTTGAACATTTTTCTTTCTCAATGACAAAGATTGAGACCTGATATATAATTTTGGGTTATACAAAGAAAGGTACTGGTGCTTCAGAAGAAAAAGTTTTGCACCATTACTGGCAGACAGGCTGAACAAATTGAGTTATAAAGAAGATTCAATTTTTATCTCTATCATTACCAAATACTTGGCCATGATAAATGCCAAGTCATGTAATCGTGACATGTTCTGCTTCGTTGTTCGTCTATTATTTATATAGTGGAGAGCATCTGAGTAGTGAAAAGCATCCAAACAATCTCTGGAAAGATAAAGAAAGAAGAAAAAAGTTTGAGCAACTGTATCAGAAAATGGCAATGGCTTTTTTTTTAATGAGATAAAATGGTATCTTACGTTGAAAGGCACATATGGAACCTTCAAACTTGTCTGCTTTGTGGCCGACCTAACAATTGCTATAAAGATTGTACTATTGTCGAATTATATTATTTTCTTTTGTTGTTAAAATATGAATTTTAAAATGTAATATTATTTTTTATCATTTTGATTATCTAATAAATTTATTGTGGTCTCCTTCTCTGTCTCTTTTATCTTCTTTTTACCTTATTTGTGTTTATTTTGAATGAAACTTTAATATTAGATCTAGTTTTTTTTTTTTTATATTTATTTTGTTTGTGTGTCTTTCATTTGTAAAAATTGGAATTATTTTTTTTTATGAAGATTTGTTTATTTTTCTAATATAGAGAAGAGTTTTCGTCTGATTTTTAATAATTGAACTCATCAAACAATTTGATATCAATTTTGAGTGAAGCATATTTTTTGCTGAGGTGTCAATTACAGCTGCTGGCTAAATATTATTGCTTCAATAATTTAGTCAATAAAATTTAAGGGTAAAATTAATTTTATATTTATTTTAATTGTAATTTTTTCAATTATTTTTCTCAAGATATATTTTTTTTCTTCATGAATGAAAAATTTATTTTTTTATAAAAAAAAATTAAATCTAGGCTATATCTGATAATTCATAATAAATATTTGATTATTACATTACCTTATATATCTTGCTAACTGGATTAATCATTTGGGTTTTAGGAATTACACAACAATGGATTTGCAGTAGAAATGAATTGAATTCCTGTAGTCAAATAATTAAACACTCAGTTTGCATGTTCAAATTTGTAAATTAACAGTGATATGAAATAATGGGTTATAATACACAATTTGTAATTTAAATAATTAATTATTATATTTATTTTATAAGGTAAATTATTAAATAATATGTCATATTATTATTAGTTTGTTTATAATATGATATGTTAGACTATATTCATCTCATGAGATAATTATTGGTTGACTTATAATTTTTTATAAATCATGATGATTAATTAGTTTATATCTTTAATATGTCCAATAGTACGAAACCTATTAATTGAAGTTAAAGCATGGTTAAGATTTGTTTAAATTTAGTTAAATAATTAATAAAGAGTAATAAATAGAGTTTGCTTGTAAAGTCACAAGTAGGAGAGGAGAGGAGGAGATTCAAACTTAGGATCTTACCTAATATACTTTGGAAATGTACTTATTATCTTACTAAATTATCATAATTTTGTTGTTGGTTGGAGATATTCAAGTTATATGTTTATTTTCCCCAGTTTTCTCAAATGGAATAATCTTGTTATATGCATAAATTATCTATAAAATAATAATTTATATTCATGATTTGTGAATTGAAATTTCAATTTTGAATTGTGAATGTCATCTTCAAAAGATTCAAATCTATATATTAAATTTAACGGTTGAAAGTCATATTCTCCTCCTTGATCTTTCTTTTTCTTTTTCGACTTTGTTTTTTTTATCTCCCACTATTTTTCTTCTCTTTCCTTTTCATGTGAAGCATGATAAACTAAGCTCCACAACCATAATAATCATTATCTTTATATATTTAATTGGATGCATTGTATATAGTTGTTCAGGCTTGTTTTCATTTCCAAATTCTCTGTTCATCAAGGGAGACATAAATTAACTTGTCTAGAAGTCATGCATTTTTGGCAGATTATCAATGTCTTCCTTCCCTATGAATTTTATAATTGCAAGCAAAATTTAAGAACCTTAAATGTCTCTCTTTGAACATCCTTTTCAAATTAAAAGTAAAATTACAAAAAAAAAGGAATAAACTCTTGTTCATTTAACATATGCCTAGAACAATTTAAACAAGGTCCATATTCATTTTTGTTTTTATTTAAGCAACTATGTACATGAATCTTAATCAATATGCACAAAGTCCATATCCATATGTCCCATTTCACTATCAATGTATTTTCTACATATATATTATATATAGAGAGAAAGAGAGGTAGACAATAGTTGCATATATATCCTTAATTATTGTTGAAAAAAAAGGGTCTTGTTAAATCTTTTCAAAATAATAATGATTAATTCCATAATTTTACATAAATAATTAAATATACATCACATATTGTTAACTATTTATAGGAATATATATATATATATATATATATATTAATTAGAGGCTCAGTAAACCGAAATAACATTGTTGGCTACATGACGTGAGTAGACTTTTTATAGTTTGGCAGTTTACTCGACAGATCGTTTGGAGTGAAAAAGTTGAGTTTTAAGGGCTTAGGAGGTTTATTGGAACTTTATTATGGATATATGTTGGAAGAAAATGAGAACAAGATGATCTGAAAGACTGTTTGGATGTTTTGACGGTGGAAGGCTGGTTGAAATATGGGTGGAGGGAGGTGGCTTGCTATTACTCAATGGTTTTGAATGAGAGTCTGCAAATTTCACCAGAATCCTTTTCCCAGATACCTCTTAAAGCTTCTAGCATAGAAAAAAAGTGGATAAAGGCATTTTTGGGGTAAAAAGCAAAATAAATCATTAAATTTTAGTCATTTTTTTTTTAATTACTAAAAAAAAAATCATTTCAGATCAGTCAATAATCTTTGTAAAATTTTTTTTCCAATGATCACTCGCTGAAATTTTACTCCGAAAAGCTGACATGACACACCACTTCAACGCCGGAGTCCGATTTCATGTCACGTGTGTGCCACATAGATGCCACGTCATTCGTGTTGATGAGTCAGCATACTACGTAAACCTATAACACTTGAAGTCACTAAACTTAAGTGGATTTTTCATTTGATCACTAAAGAAAAATTTATTTTTAGATCAATAACTAAAGTTTTAATTTTTTATTTATAGGTCATTCATTGGATTTTGAAGTCGAAAAACTGAGATGACATTCCATACGATCGCCTAAAGATGAGTAAGTGTAATGTCGATGTCATGCATATGCCACATAAATTTTAATATCACGTAAACATGCATAATTTAACTTATAAAACAAAAATTAAATAATTAATTTTATATTTACGTAATATATTAAATAATTTTTAATAATCACTAAAATATAATCAAAAGTCAATAAACAAATAAAAAAGCCAAAAAAACTAAATATATTATTTATTTTCTTTTTCTCATCACTTCACTTTCTCTGCTTATGTATAAATAAATACTCAAACCCAAATCACCTTAAAAATCCTTTTACTTCTCTTTCTTTTTTCTCTCCTCACTTTATTTTCTCTTTCCAAAGTCTAATTAATACATTATTTATAAGCTCAACCTTACCGTTTGTATTATCCCATCGTTGAACATTGTTGTTAGTTTGCTTGACTTCTTTTTTATCAAGTCATGAGTTGAATTATTATTCATGTTAGGTCTTTCTATGAATCTTTTCATCAAATAGGAGAACATTATTATTTAAAGGAAATGATAATTTTGATTTCTGAGTATTGATGAATTTTGAATTAAGGGTCTGAGTGTAAATGAAAATGTATTTGTTAAATTATGAATTTGTTTATATTTTAATGATTATCAAAAATTATTTAATATATTGCATAAAAATTAAATTAATTATTTAATTTTGCATTTTATAAGTTAAGTTATGTATCTGACATGATATAAATTATATGATATTTGTGATTATGTGGCATTCATATGGTATCAATGTGATAATTCTCTCATTCTTAAGCGATGACATAATATGTCACGTCAGTTTTTCAGTTTCAAAATCTAGCGAGTGACTTATAAATGAAAAAATTAAAATTTTAGTAATTGATTTGAAAATAAAATTTTCTTTAGTGATCATCAAAATAAAAAATTTAGTGACTTCAAGTGTTAGAGGCTTACGTTGCATGTTAACTCATCAACACGAATGACATGACATTTATGTGACATACACGTGGTATGAGATCGGACTCCGACACTGACATGGCATGCCATGTCAGTTTATCGGAGTAAGATTCCAGCGAATGATTGTCGAATTTTTTTTTTTACAAAGGTTAATAACTGATCTGAAATGATTTTTTTTTAATGACCAAAATGAAAAAATGACTAAAATTTAGTGATTTATTTTATTTTTTACCCAGCATTTTTGATGTCATAAGATTAGACCTATATAAAATTTAAGTATAAATTTAAGAGAATCAATCTTAAAAGCTAATTTGTTAAGGTTAGAGAGTCTATTTCTATATTAAGCTAATATGATTTTCATTTTTAATTAATGTGAAATTTTTTCACATCTTTATTTTATATTTTTATATTTTAACACTCTTTTCAAATAATAATTGGATAATTTTTTTTTTTTAAACTCAATTGTCACTTGACAAGCAAGTAATATTTTATGTGTTTGTTTGATTTTTGATTTGTGTTTCTAAGAAAGTTTTTTATTTTATATATATTTGCTCTGATATCATGAATAATTTTAGTATAGATTTGAGAGAATTAATTTTAAAAACTAACTTACTAAGGTTAGAGAATTTATTTCTATATTAAATTTATATGATTTTCATTTTTAATCAATATGAGATTTTTTCATATCTTTATTTTATATTTTTATATTCTAATAACCTGAGGATCAAGATAATATATATATATATATATAAAAACTGATATGAATTTGCTTTTCCAGTATGCAACAGAAAAAATTCTGAGGTGATAGGTGATCTTTGCGGCTTTGGATGAGTTTAGAAAACCTACCAGGGGGTGGAGATGCATAGTTGCGGAGTGTTTTTCTTGTATGTGCTATGTTTGGAGGATGGTTTCCTTTCCCCTTTATTATGTCAATAGAGTCCCCTTTATCATAATAATAAAATTCTTACTTACATTGCATATATACCAATCTGATTAGATAATAAAAACACATGAAAAAAAAAACATCAGTACCTTTTACTAGGTAAAAAATAAATAAATAAATTATATTAATTAAAATATCTCATCACTCATTAATATTATATATGAGATAAGTTTATATATTCAATATAGATAACAAATTTTCATCATAATAATAAGTAGGGTTAATTACGATTTCTCCATATAGAATGATTCAATATATTAACTCTTCCCTGATAAATGTCACAATATTCTTCTAGACTTTTTCGTCTAATTTTACTGTTAATCAACCATAAAATGATCAACAATAACAGTAAAAAAATAAAAATATAATATTCTACATCAATTTTACTGTAAAATGATCCAATATACTAACTCCCCCCTAACATTTTAAAAATACACTAACTTTCTCCTGATAAATGTCACAATATATTACTAGATTATTCCATCAAATTTTATTATTAATCAACCTTAAAATGGTCAACAATGACAGTAAAAAGACAGAAATACCTTTACCTTTTATTTTTAATTAATTATATCTTATTTTTGCTTTAAATTTTTTTTATTAGGGTTAAAAAATGTATTTTTATATTTTTTGACAACTTTGAAAATAAAAAATAAAAATATTTTTTATTTTATTTTTTAAAAAATAAAAAATATTTTTTTAATAAAATATTTTTACTTTTTATTTTTAAATTTGTCAAAAATATGAAAATGAATTTTTTATTTGTATTAAAAAATTTAAGAAGAAATAAATTTATTTATTTTTTATTTTCAAATTTAACAAAAAATATGAAAAATAAATTTTTTAACCCTAAAAAATATTTTTTAAAGTAAAAATAGAATATAATTAATTAAAAATAAATAGTAGTAACATTTTTATTTTTTTACAGTCATTGTTAATTATTTTAGAATTGACTAATGATAAAATTAGATAAAATGATGTACTAATATAACGAAATAATCTTTAAGGAGAGTTATATATTTTTTAAAAGTGAGAGGAAATTTAATATATTAAATTATTTTATAGAAAAAAATAATAATTAATCCTAATAAGTAAGAATTGGCATTCTTTTACTATAACAAAAATTAAATTAAATTTCTAACCATTTAAAAATCTTTAATAGCTTCGTAATAATAACCGTGAATTGAATTTAATAGAAAAAACAAACATAATTAAATTATATATTTATTTTATTATTTTGGTTATAAATTCATTTATATATTACTAATAAAAATTCAAAATTTTCACTATAATTACAATTAATTTTTCAAAATAATTTTGCATTTTTTTAATCATTAAGCCATTTTTTAACCTAAGCAATAAGCTTTCATCACGCACCAATTTGACGCCCAACTGAACTCAACACCAAAACATACAAAATTTTTAATATAACAACCATATGAAATAAAATTCAATATCTAACATTAACATAATCCAACTTGAAACCCAAAAGTTCCATGGCCTTGATTTTTAATCTTTTCATTACATAATTTAGATTAAAGTCTCATTAACAACTCGGAAAAGCTGATATTGTTATTTATTTTATATTATATATCTTATTTTTCTAATTTATTTATGGCTTGTTATGAAATAACCATCCTTAAATTAACTTGTACAATAATTTATGTAATTCCTAATTTGCCTGTCGTGACTCTGTGATGTTTTAGAGTATTGTTAACTGCCAATGATTAGATGTCTAATCGTACGTAGTGAGAGTTTAGAGCTAATTAGTATTTTAATTATTATAGGTACCCTCCATTTAAATTCACAAACAAAAATTAATGATTTTTTTTTCTGCATGATTTTACTAATTATATAATTAATTTTTTATTAAGTATGTTCCCCTCCCCTACCGCATCAAGCAGCATAGTTGCATATGTTGCTTGTGGTTTGTTTATGGACCACATTACCCTTAAAGATTAAGAGATTTTTATGTTGGATTATCTCTTAATTTTTAATCATTGATGAGGTTTGTTCCTTTTCTTTTATCAATTTTCTATTCTGTTTGGCACCACGCACCACTTTCTTCCTTTTTCTTGGATAGGTATAGTGTGTGTTTTGATTGATCATAATCTTTGCTTGAAAGATTGATGATTATCTTTGTTGGAAAGCAGAGAAGTGAGAGAGAAAGTTTTTGGAGGACAATCAATTTAGGGCATGCACTGTCCCCTATTCAGGTATCAAGTATCAACCATATCCTTTCCTTCACTTGCCCCTTTTAACACCTCTGATCTGTACAATACATTTCATTACAGCTAATTTTAGTATCTCATACTTCCAACTCCTTTTCTTTTTTCCTCTATTGGTAGTAAAAGGATAATTGTGTTACCATGTAAATTTTTCATTGTTAATATATTTTATCTCATACCATTTAACTAATATATGCACATGACTCATATATTTATTTTTAATAAAAAAATATCAATATTCTTTCTTACTTTAATGAATTTTACATTTTTCTTCTTTAAAATTTAAAAATTTAATAAAAAGCTCTAAATTTAATTTGCATTACTTATATAAATACTTAATTATTAATCTATTTAATGTTGTTAAACTACTAATTTAATAAATTGAATGTTTGACTTCTCTTAAAAGTAATAGAGAAATCTTATTTCAAATTGTACATTTTTAAATTTTATATTACATTATTTAACCTTAAATAAGAAATTTAAAAATAATATTAGAAAATAAAATATTATTTTTATTAATTTTTTTTTATCATCAATTAATTATAACAAACTTACAAAAAATGTATGTATTGTTTTTTTTTTCTTCTACAATAAAAAGATTACAATAAAAAATAAAATAAAATAAAAAAGTACTGATATAAATGACAATAAATTAATTAAAAATTAGTTACTATATATATATATATATATGCATACATTTTCATTAACTTTTTATCTCACCTTTTAAAAAATATATATATATCTTCGTTTACTTTTCTTCTACATACACATTATAAATGTCATTTACAATTCATAGCTCATATGAAAACAATAGCAAATGACATTCAAGTAGCTAGCAGCTAACATTCAAGGAATCAATTATATTGCTGAATCTGGCAGGAAGCAATCAGATTTTAGTGGCTTGGTATATAGCAATTAAGCCACTTATTGTCTATGCCAATAAGTGTTTGTTTGCTATAGCAATTTCACAAAATATCATGATCATATGTTCCTTATTTCGTTTCTGCTTCAGGATGCAAATTAGTATTATAAGTCAATACTAATGTTGTTCAAACTTCCATTGCCTTCTTTGAATTTCATATAATCTCCCTTTTGAGGCCCTCTATAATTGCAAGTATATTTACATGGGGTTTGTGATCGATGAGATTTTTTTTAATAAATTATAAATAAAATATGAAATTTAGCTTATTTTTCAGATTCTCTTATAGGTTAAAATATCATATAATTACCAGATTTAATTTAAATTTATCGTGCATTAAAACTATTTTGCTTTATTATTACGAAAGGGTGCACGTAAATAGGTAAAAAATAGAGCAAACTAAATAATATCAAAATATTACGTGTTTTATCATTTCCTTAGATTTATATCCATAAATATGTTACCTTCATTATTAGTCTATTACCAATCATCACAAAAGTTTAAATCACATATACATTTTACTTTAAATTAAAGTTTTTATAAGCAGTAACTATTCGATATTTAATAATTAATAATTATCATTAAAAAAAAATGAATAATTGTAATAAATTTTGTTACTAAATACCCAAGAACGCAATAAAATAATGTTTCGTATAAGAAAATGTTAAAAATTTATATACATTTTTGTTTCAGGAGTTAATAATAATTTAAAAATTAATAGATTAATAAATTTTAATTTTTATATTTATTTAATAAATTAATATTAGAATATATTTTATTTAATACAATTTGAATTCAACTTATTGATATACTTATTTTTAAAGAAATAAAAATTTATAATTCTCAAAATTCTTTTAGCTGTAATTAGTATAATCAAATAAAATCACGGACAAAATCATAAAATTAATATTGGATAGACTGAGAATTAAAATTTTTCATATAAATACAAAATAAACATATAATTCAATTTAAACAAAGATTTAATTGAAAAAGAATAATAACAAGTATAAGATTGGTTTAAAATTTTAGATTTTCAGGTGAAATAAAGATATTTGAAAAAAAATTTAAATTATCAGGTGGATCAATAGAAAATTTTTCTTAACTAATCTAATAAAAAAAAAAATTCTAAGTAGCCCAGACACAATTTCGTCTCTGAACAAAACAAGAACAAATAGAATAATTCACAACATATCTCATTCTCCCCTAATCATATCTAATCTAGTTATGTATTATTTCAACAAAACTTGTTATTACTTTAAAATAAAAATCTTTATAATTGAAATATCTCAGTTGGACTCTTCAAAGATAAGAGTGTATATATATAGGAAACACAAATATCATATGAAATTTAGGTATTGTGGCTGAAAAAGAATGAATAATTAATAGATTTTTTTTGTCTTTTTTCCAAGAAAATAAAAATTTTCAATTCTTCAAAATTTCTTGCTTGCAAGCATAGCCCATATGGCCATGTATATGGAAAAACAGTAGTTTGACTAGTTATCATAAAAGCTGAAACAGGAAAAAGAAGACATGACATTGCTTTCCTCGACTTCCCTTTCAACTTTAATCACACCCATTTGTATTATTCTTCTTTTTCTTCATTACCTTCTCTTGTAACTTAATTAAATTGCTGGAATAAATAATTATTGTCCTTCTGCTATGATTAATATTATAAGCATGTTTTGGCATCTCGAGTTAATTGCACAGTTAATTAATTTATATTATTTATTTACATAAAGATTCAGTCAGGCTTCATTATGAGTAATCAGTCATTTCTGTTTGATGGTTTCCACACACCAAGTATTAATTAAAATTTTGATTATTAGTATTAGCACAGCATTTATAATAACTTTATTAAGAGAAATTAGTATATATACTTGTCAATAATTAATGTCCAATAAGCATATCTTCCATATATATGAATCCATGCGTAGTAGCAATCGATTAATTAATTATTATTAATAAGACAATACTTATTTTGCTTTAAGTTCTTTTCTTTTTCTTTTTCAGATTTTATACCCTTTTATATCAATCTTTTTCTTTTCCTTTCCCTCCTCTTCACCATTAGCAAACAAGAACAAAGTTAAAGTTCTATTCTATATATACACTTAAGTAAAAAAAAGAAAATATAAAAAGAAAGAAATATACATATACCCATTCATCATCCAAAAAAAAAAAGGGCAAATACCACATCATATTTTTGTGTGGGGACTGAAACCCTTCCCTCCATCCAAATACAACTTTTCTAGGTAAGCATGTGAGTGCCAACTTTGATGATGATTTTATACTCCACCATATATATCTCCCATCATCTTCATCATAACAATAAGTTTTGATTAGGTGGTATTAAAGTTGTTTTAAAAAAACTCAGAGGTCTTGAGTTTTAATTCTGTCAAAACCAAATTTTATAAATAAAAAATTATCATCATCATCAAAATAAATTAAACAAAACTTTGGCGGTGAGTACATGAAAAAAGAGAAAATACTATGAATAAACTTACATAAATTTCAATTGTTACATTAATAATACATTAATATTACATTATTAATATATTTTCATAATCATAGAATCTAATTAAAAATGAGTTATTTTCATCTAAATTAAAAATTTACAATTCCTTTCTCAATGATTAGAATTTGATATTTTAAATCAGATTATAAATATGTAAAGATTCAAGTTTTATATATATATATGTGTGAGTTTTGAATTTGGATATTTGATTTGATATGTTTATGAAAGAAATTGGATTTTAGTGGAAATGGTATATGATGATTTGTGACTTTGAATTGTAATTGATTATATATTGAAATGAGTTAATTTGAAATTTTGATTTGAATAATTAATATTTGATTAAGTTGATATTTGATATTGATTTTAAAATGAAATATTTTATATTTTAATATATTGATAATTGATTTGAACTTGGATTAGGAATGTAGAATTGAAATTTGAAAGTGATTTAAATTTAAAATAGAAAGTAATTTGGATTTCGGTTCGAATTGAAATTTGATTTGGTTTAAAAATTAATTTGGAAAATTGAGTTGATTTTTTTTTTTTTAAATTATAAAACCCATGGTTTTTATGTTTTGGACCTTGGAAAAAATTTGGAAAAGGTTTAGAAGGAGTTTGGTATGTTTTTGGAAGGGTCCTGGTTTCTAGTCCGATCAGACCCGATTTCTCCTACTTAACCTAGTTTCCTTTATTGTATGAACAGTAAAATTCTAGGTTTGGGTATGAAAAAAAAGGGGATGGGGTCCCTTGGACCTGGTTTTTGGTCAAATGGGCCTGATTTTTTTCAAATCAAACCCGATTAACCAGACCCGATTTTTGGCCAATCTGATCCGATTTTTGCTCCTCAGACCAGGTTTTTGACTTGGTTTCAGGGGTAAATTCACTTTTTCTTGGACTAAGATGCCCCCTAACCAATTTAAAACCCTATATAATAATTTGTGCATCGGAAAATAATTCATTCTCTTCATTTTCTTAAATTTATCCTCTCCCAAATATTTATTTTCTCTCAATTTTTAAGAGCCAACTCAAATGGTTTGGAAAATTCTTAAATTTTCTTCTTGATTTGGTGGTTTAAAAGTTCATCATTGGCTTTGGGTGAATTTCCATGAGGAAATTCTCCATTTAAGGTAATTTCCTAAATTTATTCTTGACTTGATTTTTATGTGATTAATTAGTAAATTAGTTATTAATTTTGATAGATTAAGAGTTATTAGAAGTGTATATAATATTTGATTAAGTTTTAGAAGTTGTTTTGGATTTAATTGGAAATTTCATAGAACCCTAGAAAATAAAATTTGGGGGTTTTATAAATTAGAGCTTTAGATCTTTAATTCATTATTAATTAGGCTCTAAGGTTCAATTATTTAGCTTGTAGTATCAAAAGACAAAGGGAAGGAGGTTAATGTGTTGATTCACCATCAACCCTTTGATTGATTAAGGAATTTGAAGGCTTTTGTTAAAGCTTGAGGTGAGTAGCATAATTTTCATGTCAATCAAATTGAATAAATGTTTAAATTACTTGTGGTATTAATTTCATACCAAATTATTGTGATGGTTGAATCTTTCCCCATCTATAGAAATTATATTGTTATTAAATGTTCAAATTGATTATATCGTTAAAGTTATTTGTATCGTTCGTTATTGATAAATTGGACCATGCCATATTCTTATTTCATTTCTAACTATGGCATGAATATTTGGATAGCTATTGAATTCATCAATGCTATTATTGTAAATCCATTTTTATTGAAATGTAAAAGTACCGAATTATTACCCATTGATATGTTATTAACATGCCAATTCGTTTTGTTATTACTTCTCTAACTTGGCATGAAAACTTGTGAATCTTTATTATCGTTTTCCTTAAGATTCAATATAGTTATAATTGGAAAATATATTGATTGACTTTAATGTCATATCCCTTGGGCATTATGCCATATTTGGAACATCCTATTATGTTCATCTTTATTTGTTCAAATTGTATATTACTATATCGATTGCCTACATGGTCATTTGATAAATTGATTCATTTTTTCTTGTTTGAAATGAAAAGTATACGGACCCTATTATAGGTAATTTATGAATTGAATTGAAACAAACTTTATAGTGATAATGACAGGCCTACTCACCTGATAGAGTAGAATAAGAATTGTATCAGGCATTGTGCATAATGTAAATCTTTATGTGGACCCTAGCTAGAAGGGGTTAAGATTCTAGCCATGTGGTCCAATCAACCACATGACTTATACGGATAGCATGCTACCAATATGTAACCCTTGCTATATTATATGTGGATCTATAATACTGTCATCACTAAATTGAACTCTTTATTGTTATACATGTTCAATTGATATAATGAACATGACTAGAATGCTGAAATTATATATGATTATTGTATCCAAATATCATATTGGAATCCCTACTAAAATCTTTTTATGCTATCTTACGCATATTAAGATTAATTTAATTGTTATTGTTTATATCTATTCAATTGCTCCTTTATTTATATCCATTCTCTTCCCTTGTGAGATTGCTTTTATTCTAATCCTCACAAGCGACGTGGTATATATATATGTTCAAGTTATGCTATTCACTGAGATTTATTCTCACTCTCTCAAATGATTGACATTTCAGGAACAGAGTAGATAAAGTTGGTTCCATTCCTTCATCTTGGATTGGGAACCCATTTTATCTATGTACGGTATATTAAAGATTTGTATTTTTTTATTGTCTAGAGCTCCATGGTCTTTTAAAGAGAATATGATGTTTTGTATTTGACATATGAATATGTATTCTTTTTGGACAAACTGCCATTTATATATATGATTAGTATTTGAGAATTGTATAACTGAATAGATGGCATATGATGAGCCTTAATTGGCATTGCTATTGATCATATAGAATATGGAATATGAATGTATATGGATATTGAAAAGAATATATGATTAGAATGTGAATGAAACTTAAAGGATTTAGAATGATTTGAATAAATATGTTTTGTACAGGTTTTATTGATTGTTGAAATGAATGGATAAAAGGACATTGGTCCCAAATTATTGATGAATAAACAAAGGGAAACTATGGAAATTTTATTATAAAATTGTTAATAGGAGTTCTACGGGCGTAATTTGCCTTATGCTTACCTATACCCTAAGACCATGGCGTCTCTTCCGCTGCCGTGTTTAGGCTGGATCGAGCGAGGGAGATGTTACATTTTCTACCATAATTTTAATTAAATTCAATTTAAAAAAAAAATTAAGCAGATCATTTAAATAATTATTTTATTTTGAATCAATTAATTTATATTAGAAATTATTAAAAAAAGGGGCCGACAAAGTATATATTCATCTATTTACTTTATTATTTCGTTTAAATTATCCATCAATATTATTAAAACTCAAATATGATTAATAATAATTTTCTTTTCTCAAAATTGAAAAGATAATGCTTTCTCGATAATCAAATGAGAATTGAATAATGTTTTTTACATTACACGTTATACCACCTCTACTAATTGGTTTAAGGATCTAACATGAGGAGTGATAATTGTATATCAAGGTGATATTAATGAACTGGATCTCTACAATAGTTACTGGGTCTGAATGAGTTTTTTGGACCTCTAAGACAAGCAAATTAATGGCATCAAAGCGTCAAACCACAATGCCTTTTTAATGGCTAAGTTAGTGTACATGTTTTTTAAGGATTTCTAAAAAAAAAAATGAAGGCCTTCTATCTTGAGAGAAAAATATTTTTAGTGAGATCAGGAATAGATGAGAGAGTGTAGAGATGAATTTGACTATTTGGTGGGTGAGAATGTCAACTGTATATTTCTAGTTTTGAATTGCTCAATTGACTCAGGGATAAGTGTCTCCATAGTTGTTGTATACCAAAAATTTAAAACTCGGCGGTCTTAGAGTATGGGGAAATTTAAGGTCACCAGACAACCGTAAAATCCTTAAACATGTCAATCATCAGTCATTCATACTTAAACTCATTCAGTAATATTCAAACTTCGTTTAACAATTATTAGTCTTACAGAAATTTTGACAGAGTCTCCTTTGTATTTATAATCTAATTTTTAACATGAATAGTACCAAATTCACATTTCAATAATTTCTCAAAATTTTCAACCTATATAGAAAATAAACTCCCAATATACACCTTCCTTATATTCTCAACTCTACAGTTCAAGTAGGCATATATAACGGGAAAATACCTAATTCAGAGCCTATACTGTTGCATATATCCTTATATGTGAAATTGACAGAGCTACCTTAATAGGGTAGTGAGTAAGTACCGTCAGTATTGTGCACAATGACTCTTTTACAGTGTTTATCCTAGCTAGGAAGGGACTTGTACTAGCCGTGAGGTTTGACCTATCACACTCCAACTCCAATGGTGCGACGGTCCTAGGGCAAGGGTAGGCTTAAGGCCACCATAAACCCATAGAACCCTCATATCCTAGATCTCATACACATTTCATATTTACATCATATATGATTATCATTGAAACATTCATTTCTAAGATTCATGTAATCACCATTCATACATATATATGTTTATCATTAAGGAATTTTCTCTTGTTTCTTACCGATCAAAAGATACTTCCCACATCACTAAGGAATAAGGGTAGCCCAATCATAACAATTTAGACATCAAAATATTATCATCCTCAACATTTATCTATGGAGCTCTAGAGTATATTCCTCATACATACAATACCATAATACAATTCAATGGATATATATAAATCAAAAATAATTATAATGAAGACTTCTTGGAGGAATGAGTCAAGAAGCTCGATCTTCTATATTAGCTCCCTTACGAGCTACACTATCACTTGAAATCCACAGAAGAGGAGTGAGCCTTCAACTCAGTAAGATATGAACATGCAATATAAAAGAAACATATCAATCCAAAAGAAAGGTCAGTCCAAAGAATATAGGTAAGAAAAATATCATATGATTATGTTTACAAGAACAGAAGTGCTCACAATCGAATAGCACTATCAAATTACATGGTAAAACTGTAGAGTGCATCAGTAGCCTTGCTACCTATCACAACAGAGCGCATCGGTAGTCCTTGCTACCTTATCGCAAATGCATGCTTGGCTAGGCATACGCCTAGAGCTCATGGTCCCATCTAGGTGGAACACTGATAAAAACCCTATCAGCTAGGTTCGCAAAGTGCACAATGGACCAATGAATTTACTCTCATTGGGAAAAGCATTCTATCCACAGGGTCATATGGTTGCAATCTCATAATAAACATATTGGTCACAAGACCATCAATATATAATATAAATTTAGTCAAGTTAACAAATAGGTTTCATATTAACTTGATCCAAGGAAAGATGATCAAGTCATTTATAATATGTATACATGGTAATCACATGAAACAAATTGTCATTTTGGTTTGAGAATATCTTGGAATTTCAATTTACAGATCAGAAATACAATATAATATAACGTGTGAATCATATATGTGAACATTAGGAAAGCTTGGACAAGTCATCTCAAAGAAATAATAGGCATATGCAATGTTCATACTTACCTCTGCACAAATTTATCCTTGACTTTCCCTCAATAGCTTGTCATTCAATAATCTCCTTAAATTTCTTTAGTTCTCTTCTCCTATGGAAGTTTCCCTAAATATTCAAAATTAGGGTTTTCCTTAATCAATAATACATAATAAAGTTCCTCATAATTTTAACCATCTTATAGTTTCTATTTTTTATTCCCAACATCAATTTAATTCATCTCTTAAAGAAAATCTAAAATTAATTACGAATTTACTGTTCACATCACTATTCATGAAAATCCATAAATTTTGGTCTCTCCCACATTAATTATAATTAATAGCCTTAAATGCTTGTAATAAGTCCTATATACCCATAATTAACTATCCTAACTATCAGAATTTATTAATCTAAAGAGAAAATAAAGTTTGGAAAAAATTACCTTATTTTCCCCCAAAACTGAGTTCTTGAAGAATCTGACTTGAAAATGAGAAATACAGCCTTATAATGCTCTAATTTAATGATCTAATGCATTAATTCTGAGTATTAATGCATTAGGAATGAAATGGAATTGATTTGAGAAAGATAGAGAAAGAAATGATGAAGAACGAAGAAAAGAGAAAAGAGAAAATCGTGAAAGAAAGCTACTGGGTATCTAGTTAAATAGGCTACTGCCTCTCAATTCCTCTTCACTATCTTGCCTCGCCAATCCACTCCGGCAATGCCACCTCGCATAAGCCAGCTCGTAAATACCACTTTGCCAATTGCCACCTCGGCAATCCCACTTCGCCAATTCTCTGCTTCGCCAATTCGCTTCTTCAATGCCACTTTGCCAAAGCCACTTCGCATGTCCACTTTGCATATGCCACCTCGCCAAATTCTCCTCACCTATTTCCACCTCGCATATGCCACCTCGGCAATGCCTTTTCACCAATCTCTCATCGCCTAACTCCACTTCGCATATGCCACCTCGGCAATGCCTCTTCACCAAACTCGCCTTGCATATGCCACCTCAGCAATGCCTCTTCGTCAAACTCGCCTCACCTATCTCCCTCTTCGCATATGCTATCTCGGCAATGCCTCTTCGCATAATGCCACCTCGCCTATTCCCTCTTCGTGAAACTCTACTTCGTGAACTGCCTCCTCGGATTTGCCGGCTCGCAAATGCCACTTCACATTGCCGGCTCGCAATGCCACTTTGCATATGCTGGCTTGCAATGCCACTTCGCATATGACAGCTCGCAATGCCACTTCGCATTGCTGGCTTGCAAATGCCAGATTCTATCGAGCTAGAACCCTTCCTCGACAACTCATATTAAACCAGCTCAAAAATGAGCTACAAACATCCAAACTCCCTGATTCTTTTTGTTTCTTAAAATATACATTCATAGGTCTAACATATCCAAAATTCAAATCAAAAGGATATCTACACAAACTATGGTGAATTTCTAAAATTCACCCTGACTTTACTGCCCAAAATCATCTGAACAGTTATGATTAATTCTAATCTCAACTGAGATATACTTATCCAATTCCCCTGAAATTTTTCAGACAATAATATAACACATAAAGAAACATTTCTTATGTTTACACTTTTGGCTCATTCAGCATCAATCATTCCCAAAGAAATTAAACATTCTCAAATTCTTGCAGAATATGATGAACCAGACAGGTTTTGGTCGAGGAGGCATATCTCTTCACACACACAGAATTTTATAGAACTATTTTACATACTTAAAGACAAGGTATAAATCTACAATTCTTATGTTTTACACTTTATCAAATTATTCCTTTAAAATCATGAAATCATCCTCACAATCTCCTTCCTGCATACAGAATTCTGGATTCCTCAAAATATTTTTATATCCTTAATCAATTCAACAAACATACTATTAATAAAATAATAAAAAAATGATAGGTATTACAAGATAGAAATTGTAGGTGAAATAACTTAGGTATACCTTTAATTATACAATACAAAAAAAAATAATGTTAACGAAACAATTCATAAGACAAAAAGGTATGTTTTATCATGGCACATGCTCAACTGTACCACAAACCATACCAAACATAATTCCCAGAAAAGATTGGAGAAGTCATAAACGGTCACATTTAAAGTCCAACCTCTTTAGACAAAATTACACAAGGTTTAATTAATTATACAATCTCACAAGACCATGCCTAAAGATTTCATAAAATAATCATGTCTATTGCATAATATTGATTCACAGTAGCTCTAAATAAATGTAAGAAGAGATGAATCCTCTAGTCCTAGCCATAGATTTGCATAAGTCATTGAAATTAAATCACATTATAAGAGTACATCCATTCATCTAACATCTTAAGATAAAGAAAGGGAAGGAGAAATGAGTTTATACATCTACATTATTAAATAAACTTTTGCACCTTAGATTTTACTTTTTGGGCCTTAATGCATTTAAGCCCATTTACCTTTCATGCATGCTTAGGCCTTATGAGTCTCATGTTATTTATTTTATCACTTTATCCCTATATGGTTGTTCCTTATAACATAAATATATATGTACAACATACTTTGCAAATAGCCATGCCTTTATACAATTTATCATACCAAGTTCATATTTTTATATGCATATGCAAAATATTTTTATTATGCCAAAACATGCCAAAGACTCAAGATTAGAACTTAAGTTAAATAATTTTACAAAAACTACTCATAATTAGGTTTATGTCAAGGACCTTCACTTTAGCATGCTTCTAAATTTTGAAATCATCATGTGAACTTGTGACTTGTGTCTCATACATCTAAACATGGCATACTCAACATTTATATACAATAAAAATACCAAATTAGCATGTAGATCAAGAAATAAAAAAAAAAGACAACAAGGAAAAACCCTCATGGCCCTTCCAGGGCCATGTGGCTCTATCAGACCCGTACAGGTCTATACAGAGCCGTATGGCTCTTTGGAAAGGGCAATATGTCTCTTCTGACCTGATGCTTACATCCCATTTTGTTTTTAGGACGATTTTTAATGTTTCGGGCCAATTTTTCGAATCCTTTCTTTCTTGTTTACCCAAACCATTTCCCTTCTACTTTCTAGGTAGTTAAACTTATTGAAATCTAATTTCAAATTGATTTTAGGTTCAAACAGTAGTTAAAATTGAGTTTGAAAGAGTTCATGCCAAAAGTACCCTAAACATGCTTTTCTAGTTTTTCTTGCATATTAATTCCACTAGTTCTTTAATCAATGTTATTAAATGTTAAAAATTAGTGTTTAAATTGTTAATATAACCTAAGTTCATTCATGTGCAAGAAATTTTCAAAGTGTGAACACTCATTTTTACGCCCCTCGGACTCGCATCGACTCGAACAGCATTCCCCGGAACCAAACCCACGCCCGGACAGACTCGGAACGGCCTCAGAACGAAGCTAGGCCACAGGTGCCGCCCTCCAGGCTTGGCGTTGCCGTCAGCCACCCCCTCTGGGCGGCAACTGCCAAGCCCAAGGACGACAGCGTGGCTCCTTGCCGTGGCTG
This sequence comes from Aleurites moluccanus, assembly GCA_948193065.1. Classification (NCBI taxonomy): domain Eukaryota; kingdom Viridiplantae; phylum Streptophyta; class Magnoliopsida; order Malpighiales; family Euphorbiaceae; genus Aleurites; species Aleurites moluccanus. The sequence continues at coordinate 145,038 of CANXYC011454045.1, forward strand.
CCGTCCTCTTTTAGGACCTGTGCCGCCAAGACACTGGGGCAGCGCCGCCACCCCTTTTTGGCGGCAATGCTTTCTCTTGCCGGTGGCAGTGACGATCTGCATCCAATTTTTTTAGAATCCCACATTGAAAATTGATGGGATTCGACCCCTGGAACTCCTATTATAAGTAGAGAGCCTCCCCCCACCTTCCAAACACACAGTAACAAATATTGACACACAGAAACACACAAATATACACGAAAACAAGGAAAAGAAGACAAGATATCATTTACATTATTAGATTTCATCTTTTTTCCTTTCCAAGTCATATTTTCTTCTTTTTTAGCTCTCTTTAAATTTAAAAGAGTTGCTATTAGGGGCGTATTGAGCCTCTCAGTTGAATATTTCTTCGAAGCAAGGTCCCT